>CM039095.1:1923899-1960221 GCA_022113865.1 Chimonanthus praecox | reverse complement strand
TGAACAGAAGAAAAATTTGGCCTTTTTTCATGTATGAACTTCATTTGATTCTGATAAGCAACAAAGCTAAATACCACAGCTATAACCATCATAGACCCTTCAGCAACATTCTTTTTCTATAGAGGCAACAAATATGTGGTAGTTCGGATTTAGAGACAAAAGATGATCAGCAGTTGGGATCTGGATGACCCTCCAGAAGTCTGAACACTGGGGAATGCAGTGCAGAGTTTTTCCATAGCACTTATGGGGAAAATGGTAGTTCAACTGCACCCAAAAAAGGAATAAACAGACTTCCTTGAAAGAGAGTGATGTGACTCAAAAATTCTTCAATCACTCCAAATGTCCCAATAGATCTTAATAATGCTCAAACCCATTCAGGTTCACAATCCAAAAGATTTCGACGAAATGGTAAACACCACACCCTTTGCCCTCCAAACATTCCCCATGCTCTTATGTTGTGTACTTAGGTGGAGTGACTATACCTGATGCAACTTTCTTTAATGCGCATCATCCAACACAAATAGCCTCCAAAATCTTTGTCTCCCAATTTGATGAAGGCGGGTGGGGGGTTTTACGCCTGCTAAAGCTGTCATAATGAAAGTAATAAATTTTGACTCAAAATCTTCGGATTTGAATCAAGGATTCCAAAAAACGAAACCCAAGTATCCACTCACTCTGAAAGGAAGAGATGGTTTTAATTTCGACGGGACAATTTCACCAAAGAAATTTGGAGTTCAAGGAATTCAATGCAAATGAAGAATTGAGAATTCGAACGCGAAAACTTAATGCAATCAAATGCAATTAAGAAATCCAACACGGGTTGGATTTGGATTTATTTGGGACTTTGGGCTGTTTATAGTTCCAAAAATACAGAAAATTGGAGAAAAGTTGAAAAAAGAAAAGGAGAAAAAGAAGATGGAGAGAAGAAGAATAAGAGATTAGGAGGACAAAGGATAGAAAGCACTTGATTTCCTTGGAGAGATGGAGTCACCACCAGTCTTATCAAAAGAGAGTGCAAATTTCTTCACTTGTACTCTATTGTGAAATAATGAGTTTTACAAGTACTAACAAAAAAACATAAGAAACCCTAGAGATACACACACGTGAGCTACATGTGTGAACAATACAAGCCACTCAAATTAAATTTTATATCCCATAAAGTTGATACTCAAATAAAATAAAATAAACTTCCTAAGGCAACTACTATGACAACTATGGATCCGTTTAACGATTTGGATCAAGCCAACTATGATTCGACATACAAAATAGCTCCCAAACCCGATTTGATGAAATGAACAGAAGATTTTCCAATCAATCTAATCATTAGAACTCCGCAGGATTTGGGCTATCAATGACTGGATTTGCCTCCATCCATGGTCAGATATGTAGGGATTGTGCAGAAATTCATCATCCAACCATGATGACGTAAAATCTAGATTCCAACACATCCTTCTTAATAGAAACTTAGATGCTTCAATTACTGCCTCCTTCCCTGAACCATCCTCAAGGTCCAATGCTATTATTGATCTCGAGGTGACAGTACTAATGAGAGACTGAAAGCTTTTTGATTTGATGAACTTTTCTAACAATATAGTAGAAGACACTCACAATGCAGAGAGTTGGTGTTTCTCTCTTTTGCTCCCTTGTGGCTTTCAAATGCTATTCTAGAGATTGAAGAAATAATTCCTGCTGCAGATCTTGCTTGTTCCATGGAAGCTTAATCTATTTTGCAACAAGCTTTTTTTTTTTTCCCCACTTTTCATACTTTCTACTTTGTTCTTTCTTGAAACGGAGTCAGTTGTATAGATCTATGATCTCTATAATTTCAAAAAAATGATCACACATCTCATTTAGGTCTATTTCACATACCAACCACAAAATTTTCAATCTTTCTATAATCAATGAATTCATTCCCCAAGAAAATACAAGAAATGCCTCTTCACAAGAAACCCTTAGAACAAAGCAATATTTCTTGTATTACTTTTCTCTTTATTTATTAAAACCTTTGAAATGATTTTGTACAGAGCCTTTAACACAAATGGGACTAAACCATGAAATTTCAACCACCACATCCATCTCTAGAATTGAAGTAATAAATACAGTGCTCACAACCAAATGGATACACAAGTTCTTTTACTACATAAAAATTTATTTGATTGGCTACATGATGAAACATGCAAGTTTTTTCTAGCCAACTGGTCCTCTTTGTTTGCAACTATAAAATTTATTTCCCTTGTATGATGTTGCTCACTTTAACCTCACCAACTAACTCTAGTCGTATATCCTCTTTCATAAAGGTAACAAGTCTTCTTTGACATCCATGTCTTCCATTTCGCTTAGAATTTCATTTTCTAATACATTTGTGTTCTCATATTTTCCTCGCTCCATTGTGTTAATTTTAACACTAATGTTTTCATTTTTGGGAAGAACTCAAACCACCCAACCTTGACACATCCATTCCTCCATTTGAAATAATTAATGCAACTTCTACACAACAAGATTTTTTTTTTTTCAATTTCGATGGCACTAGCCCCATACTAATGTTTGTTGAGTCTACAAAATAGGATTTTGGTCCAAGCAAAGTCTAGGTAGGACTTTTCCAATACTGGCTACATATTGCATCCATGCTTGTGGCTAAAAAAAAAATCTAAGAAACTTACATTTTACATGCCTTGCTTTTGCATGTTTGACTAGGTAAAGTGACCTTGGCCACAACCTTCGACCAGATTCAGCTCAAAGATTAAGCTAGAGATTTTTCTTTTTCATGCGCACTCTCATTCAAGCATTCAAAAGTGAACCTTATCGTGTTAAGATCACCTTCCATGTGCCAGGAAATGTTCCATCCATTCACCAGAATCCTTACTACTTCCCACTCCTACATTTGAGTCTCAAGCTCTATAGCAATTTGGACCATATATTTCCAAACGGCCCTACTTCAAACTATACTTCTGTCCCAAAAAAAAAAAACTAGCACGGAGTTTTGTCTAGAAAATGACTAGGTAGTTCCTATTTATCTAATTTCATCATCCAATAAATTTAGCCTTCCACATCGATTGCTTCAACACCTACTGCTTCTCAAGAATCAGAACTAATTGATGCCATGATGCCATCACTTCTAAGTAATACAAGATGATGCGTATTGTCAAATATGAAAGATGAAGGAATTGCGTGCCAATGATCTAGATTTTGATAGCATTTGGAATCTATACAAGGCACTGTGAGGATTTTCTACACTCATGATTTCCTTTTCTGTTCAGTATCATGACTATCATAAAAGAACTTCATCAACAAGGTGGCGAGGAATTTTCCCTACAAAACTATCTCACGGATAGAAGAAGAATAGTTTTTTTTTCAAAGTGGTAGAAGAAAAAGTTTTTTATCGAAGATACATTGTGCTGCAAGACATTATATAAAGAAGTGCCAAACATGTCAGTGTTCAAAGGAACATGCTCAAAATACAGGTCTCCATACTCCATTACCAATTCCTCGTGCTCCATGGAATGATGTAATCGTTACACGCTTGGATTACTAAAGACTCCAACTGATATAAATTCTATTTCTGAAATTGTATCACTAATTTTCTAAGATGAAAAACACCATTCCTTGCAGGAAAAAACCATACACGCTTCCTATGCTGTGCAAGTTAGCACCTCCAAAAATCATCCAAAGATTAGAACTAACCCTTCATGGAAGGCTTCCAGGTTGCAAATTATTTCCTTAGAGATCCAAACTCCAACAGCAGGCCCAATTCCACAATATCAATAATGTAAGCACACACAATTTTCGTGCGAGATCCAGTCTCCATTTAGATTTGGAATAACTAGAATATGATTTCTGAAAGGGTAGAACTCAGCACACACAAATGGTAAACCCTTATACATAATCTAATAATTAATAAATAAATATATGAACGAATCAAATAAAAAAAGAGATGGAAGTATCAAATATTGAGAAGGGATTGTTGGCAACATGTACCAGATGAGCTAGAGAGGGAACCGGATGGATGGGATCAGTGTTCATGTCCATGTTCCTTGGCGTGCTCCAGATGTTCGAGATGGCGACGCTCATTGGGGAGGGCAACGAGGTATGAGAAGATCATGCCGCCAAACACGACATGGTACAGAGGTTCGATGGAGCTGGTCTGGATGTACTTGGCGTGATAGTTGTCCAGTCCCTTGCTTACAGCCTTCTTCACGGAGTCAATCGACATCATCGGCTTCACATATGAAGGAACTTCCTTCAATTTCAGACCTTTAATCTCGTTGTAGAAGCTCCTCATCGCCATTGTTGCTGCAGAAGGAGGAGAAGTTGAGAGAAAATGAAGAAGACCAAATCTAGATCAGAAACCCTCTTTCTCTTATCGCTGAAATTGGGGAAAGGAAGAGAACGAGGCTGATTGAAATATGAAACTCTGACTTACTGAGTCACGAGTTTCCGATTGATTTTCTCAGAGGGCTGCAACTCGGGCGGCTGGGTCGGGCTAGAGGGCCCGAATTGTAAGTTTTGGGCTCAAGCTGGATTTCGAAGCGAAAATGCATATACGAGCCTAGTAAGGATTGGGCTTTTTCGGTATTAAAATAAGTTTTGTTGATTATTTTTATAAAAAAATGTATTCATAGAAAATTTATATTTCTTCATATTATTAATTAAAATAAAATCATATTTTTATAAGATTTTTTTTTATATATTGGACTTTTGGGCTAAAGTTAGGCTCTTTTGAACTAAGGCCCATCTCAACTCAAATTAGGTGAAATTGAACATTAATTTGGCTAAATTGAGTTACTATTTATGACTTGGGCTAAACTAAGTAAAAAGATGTGAATATTGCTTTATATAAGACATATATGTTTGAATGTTAGTAATTTTGAGTGATGATTACGAAGTTATGAATAATTTATAACTTATGATCATTCTCATATTGTAAGACCTAAAGACTTCACAATTTTTATCAACAATAGTTTTAATTTGGTGCTTTTTATTAACTATTTTTAGTATATTTTGTATTTTAGCTGTATAAAATTACAGTGATAAATTGAAAAAAATAGAACCGAGTCACCGAGTTGACTCATGAATATCAATTAAAATTGGTTGGCAAAATTTGTTCAAAATTTCATTTTCAATTTTGCAGAAAAATTGTAACCGAGATGTCTCATTCTATCTAAGTTTGTTCAACATTCATAAGAATAAATTAATAAAAGTATAAATAACTAGCGTACATTACTTGTTGAGCATACTCGTGGCTCATCGACTAATCAAATAATTTGCGACATTAGCATAAAATAGAAAAATAATAATTTCAATAAAACTATTTAGAGGTCCTGCCAATCAAATCAAATGAATAGTTTTTAATATAATTTTTATAATAAATTACTTTTATTAAACATTTATAGTCATATAATTTAAATTAAATAAAACAAAAGACGGTAGAAAAACCTTTAATTATCTGTCTATTTTATTACTTAAATCAAATAGATCAATATATTAAATTTTTTTTTAATATTTGAAATATTGACAATATTTAATTTAATTTAATGAAATTAGTAGATCCCGTAGACTACCGAATGTTATTAAAATGACATTTGAGTTCTGCATACGTCGTGTAAATGTTTAACATCGAGTCATTGATAAACATGAGTGTCCCAATTTTTCTTCCCTTTCTTTGCAAATGTTTATGGGACCCGCCAGAGCTATAATTGTTAGTCCTTCTTAGGCATAGAAGATGAATAATAATAAGTTCCCATTAATAAATAGAGAAAGAACTACTCAATTCACTAATCTAAGTACTTATTACTTAAAAATAAAAGATCTTTTTCAAACATGATTTCCTTATCTTATTCGATAATTACCGTGGAAAAAGTATAAAAGGAAAAATCCTAAAAAAAAGGTAAAATGATTACTTCTGGTTAGAGTTGAAACTTGGATAGGTCGGACCAAGTTTTAATAAACCTAATCCATATAAAAGGGTATTGAATTCAACCTGGCTCGATCCAAATTGTTTAACCCAATCTGATCCAAATTGTTGACCCAATTCAACCCCAAGTGTTGGCCCGACTCAACCCGAGTGTTATATTAAAACATTTTAATGTGTCTCGAGTCAATTCGAGTCGAGTTGGATTGATTTTTAAAAAAGCTTGATCCGATGAAGGGTACAAATATCGGCCGATACATATCGTATAGTGCATATCGACCGATATTCACCTTCTCGGTCAATATATCGGCCGTATCATATCGGTCGATATCAAAATATCGGCCGATATCGGCTGGGAGAGAAAAATATCGGCTGATAACGATATATCGGTCGACATATCAGATCGGCCGATATATCGGCCGATAACGGTATTTAAACCCCTGAACCCGACTCGATCTGAATTTAATTCGGATTTTCTTTTTTTTTTTCAATCCAACCCGACCCTAATTTTAAAATTGTAAAACTCAACCCACTTGATTTCTCAGGTTAGGTCGTTCGAGTAGTGATAAAAGCCGACCCAAATTCCATCCCTACTTCTAACGAGAGATTTGTGTTGGAGAAAAAAAATTTGAGATTTTCTTATTCTTTTTCTTAATTACCAAATTTAAATAAATAAGAATTATTTTCGTTTTAACCTCTCTCTCCCCATTTTCCAAAGGAAGTCAAATGGTGATTCCTACTACAGAGCGGTAAGTAGCATTTCAATCATCATTTCTCTTTTTCCCGCTTATGTTTTCTTTCTCTTCTCATCCATGGCTCGCTACTTCTCAATCGACAATGAGGGCAAGTGGTGTGGTGGCCATATGGTCAGCTGGCTACGGGTGAGGCCCACATGCCTTGTTATTAAATGGCTGGCTATATATAACAAATGTGTAGTCAGTCATTCTCTCTCTTTTCTCTTTTTTATATTATATTATTTTATATTATATATATTATTTAATTATATGTCATCAAAAAAAATATTATTTAATTATATGACTGGTTACATTTAGTGACATAGCCAGCCATATATGGCCATCCCACACCACTTATCCTGAGATATTTACCAGGCTTTCCTGGCCCACATAGCTCTAGTTTACGGGCCTAAGCAATGTCTTGTCATGTTCTCAAGGTGGATATCTAATAAAACTCTGTAAATACATATTCTCATCTTGGTGGACGTATGAACTTTTACTTGAGACCTTCATATTTTGTACCTATTTAGAATGGAAAATGATTTGTGCACCCCCTCATTTTTACCCAAGGTGCATTCTCTACAAGTGAAATGTCAGTTTTGCCCTCAACTTTTCTTTCCTTTTTCAGTAAAGCACTCCCATTTTTACCCAAAATTGATATTTCACTCATAAGGAGTGCACCTTTGATAAAAATGGAGGGTGCACAAATCATTTCCCTTTAAAATTGAGAGTGGCTCATTTTATATTTTATTAAAGGAAAGTGTTGACTTTCTATTTTTGTGTATAAAATTTGTGTATTTATATAATTGTTATGTTCTCCGATTAATGTATTATAATTGATTCTGATTGATTCTTCTCTCTGAGAGACTGATAAATCTATTGATTCTTCTCTCTGAGAGACTGATAAATCTATATATATAAAATTTAATGAGAAAAGTTGAAGAGTCATTTTTTCCGAATTTCTTCAAGGTAACAGAATCGAGACGATGACTCTCGGAATTTCCCTGACTCTCTCAAACTTTTCCACCCCTTGCTGGTCTCCATTCTTATTAAAGGAAGTGTTGACTTTCTATCTTTGTGTGTTTTTGTAATGGTCAAGTTCTTTGATTAAGGAATTGTAATTGATACTGATTCATTCATTCTTCCTTTTAATGAGAAAGGCTAATTAATCATTTTTCTGAACTTCTTCAACATTTAATATGTTTGAAATCAAATATAGTTTAACTCATTTTTATAGTTTCTCAATTCATGTTTCTTTCTTATCCATTCTTCAAGCATTCCTTTTATTCTCTTTAATGTTTACTTAGCAGTTAAGAAAAAAATTGGTCGAAATTTAAAATCAGGGGTGGGCCACCCATCATCACACGTGTACAAATGTGGACCACTCGATGATGTTACCAAAATACCAACCACGTAAAAGCCCCACTTGTACTAAACTATGCGTCAGAATATAGATGATCAGATCAAGTACTCTGTACTTCTTCTCTGATTTTTCTTTTCTTCTGCAAGCAAAAGACCAAATTTTTTGCTTCTCTGTGTACAACCAGAATCCCCAGGTGGGTAATTGATATTCCCAAAAATATCACCTTTGCACCTCTCTTTTTTTTACCATTTTTCCTACAAAAACTAATAAAAAATCCCCATCCCCTACAATAATAATAATAACCAAGAAAAACACAATAGCCCATCAAGAAGAAATCTTGAATCTTCAACGGAATATCCTAACCCGGCCACATTCTTCTGTCATTGGGTCTGTAGAGCGGTGGGATTTTCGCTGTATTTTCTCTGGAAGATGCCCTGACCGGGGGCCAATACGTGGAGCGGGTCGAACTCGGATTTTCGAGCCAAAAACCGATCCCATTTCCCGCCAAAATGGTCTAGCCATTGCTGTGGTCGTAAGTGGTGGGGGAGGTACTGCTTGGCGCGGATTCGAGGGCCGGCGGCGGTCTCAGAGATATGGTGGTTCTGATGGAGGATTTCAGTGAGGCATTTCGTCGAACAGGTGGTGGGGTTGGCGGCTCGGAGCATGCCAACGATGTAGAGCACGTTCTCCTCGTCCGTTTCTGGAAGGACGGTGGACGTATTCAAATTCCACCTATTTAAAAAAAAAACATATTATATGATAATTATTATACGAGCAATTCTATATTTTATAATTAATTATGAAAGTAGTAATTTGCAATTGAGTACCAAAGATAAAAGCGACTTTTGCAATTATTAAAATAATGAAGGTAATTTTTTTAAATAAAGCAAAAGATAAAAAAGTATTTACAAATGATCTGAAATAATTCTCAAATATATAAAATTCATCAGTCAAAATAAAATAAATTTTAAATGAATTTAATGCATTGAATATTTTATAATGAAAAGATTAAGATGTCTTTTTGACAATTGAAATCATTGCATAACTATTTATCCTATTTTTATATTTGTAAAAGATTTTAGGATGTTAATTTTAAATTTATGAAATAAATAATTTTGATGATAACAAAGGTAAGTAGTGAATGAAATATTCGAATATAGAAGAACAAAAGTGGAGGAGTGGAAGGTATCCTATGCTCCCATTAAAGTCGAGATTCAAGAGAGTACTGAGTACCTCTTCTGTGGAAAGGCTGAAAACAGTAAAAATCAAAGAATCACACCAAATCCACGTTGAGAGGAGTGCCTTCTACTCTTCTTCCTGTTCTGGAGTTTTTGAGGAAAGAAAAATAAATATAAATAAAAAATAGATGATGGCAGATAGTCTAAGTCAGCCATCTTAACAAGGAACTTTTTTTTTGTTGGGAGATAAATTTTGAAAATTTCAAGTGACAGTCGATTTTACGTTTCATCCTTCATATCTTTATAAATAACAAAAGTCAAACTGTGCACATATATGGTGAACCGAGTAGTGCATCACCATGTCAAAATGAATGGATTCTACACGTTAAAATTGCGTCAACCGCAAACATGACGGCCTCATTTTTCTTTACTAGATTCTGCAATCTAAAGTAACTTCTATAACCTATTGTTGTGCATCGGCCGCCCTAAAACTACTTTAGTAGCACCCAACATTTACTCACCTATTTATTCCGGTGGACACCCCGCCAACATTTACTAGAAGAAGAAGATGGGCAATTGATTCGGCAGGAGGAACCATGGCCCCAGGGTTTGTAGCCATTCGCATTGTGCTCTACAAATCGGATCACCGCCAAAGAGTTCAAGGAGCTGCTCTATCAGATAGACTGCCGGCGGCGAGTTCGCTCGGCTCATCGTGCAAGAGTGTTTAAGAAATAGGTTCCATGTTTAGGTTGTTGATGGCAATGAGACTGTTGTGGATCAACGCAAGGTTGGGAATCTAGAAACCATCTCTAAAGAAGAATGAGGTTCCCCTACTTCATGCTTGAATACTAATTATTGAATTTCAACTCATGTGCATTCTTCTTCTCTTCTCCTTGTTTTTTTTTTCCTAATAATAGGTTGTAGAGTTTGCTTTAGAGTTTAGACTGCAGAATCTAACGAAGAAGAATGAGGTCCTCATGTTTGTAGTTGACACAGTTTTAGTGTGTAGAACCCATCCACTTTCGCATCATCGGTGCACCATTCGGTTCATTGTATAGGTGCACCGCTTGACGTTCGTTTTATTAAAGGGATACGAAAGGGTGGAGGGTAAAATGGACTTTTCACATGAAAATTTCAAAACTTGTGTCTCCTAATAGAAAAGTCCAGTATTAGGATTGCTGGCCAATAGTCTCTCTTGACTAATCATTTGGGACATGTGCATGCTTCCTTATAGACACACATGTTAGATTTAAGCGGTGGAACCTAACTCTAACTCTGTACATATTTTACAGAGAATAACCCTTCATCTGAATTATCAGGAATTAAACTAAGACCTCAATCCTACATTCTTATGTCTCAACCACTAGGTCCAACCCCTTGGAGTTACTATATTCTATTATTACGATCATATACTAACATCATGATTTATAATTGTTCATACGGAGCTGCTGAAAATAATCAAACTAAACTATGGTAAAAAAATAATTTAATTAATGATTCAAATTTTAAAGCATTGCTTAAGACTACACTATCTTTTCATAATCGTATAATTTCATCATAAAGGAGTACAGTCCTCCAAATCAGACTGAGGGGACCATGCAGTGTCTCTCAAAGGCCCACATTAGAAGTCCTCTAGATACATTCCTTTACCACAAAAAATGGAAAAGAAAAATCCTTTGTGGTATGAAGTTGTTGTCCTCTTCTACTGAGGTTGGAGGTGGGTGGCCACCACTAGAAAAAGGCAAAAATGAAAAATAAAATAAAATAGAAAAAATAAGAAATAGAATTTATAAGTGCCAAAAACCCTCATAGGATAAAAGAGAGAAGACTTTGGAAAATCATAAAAGAAAGAAACAAAGAAAGGTGGGTGCACTAGTAGATGACAAATGCAAATAGAGATGGGAAAGATTCAAATGTCTAATCCCAAAACCATTCAGATGAAATGCTGCAGCAGAGAATTTGGATGGTATTTGATGAATTTAGAATCAAATAAAGTAATTGCAGAAAAGAGAATATTGGGTGTTTTTTTTTAACTTACTTGTCTTTGAGGATCGGATATATGAGGATGTGACCCTCAAAAGTTGTTGGTGAGATGTTGTCCATAAGCAAATCCATGAATTGGGTGATTCCTGATTTGGGCACAAACATGTTTAGCCATGGGTGAGAAACATCCCACAGCCCTCTGTTCCTCAGACTCATCTCCTCCATCCTCACCCTATTGAGGAAATCAAAGTATGAGACTTCAGAACTGTAGATAAAAGATGGCATGAAGCTCAATTGCTTTGATATCTCCTCCACCACCTGAAAAAAGAAAAAAAATCAAGTTGTGCAACTCCACCAAGGGGTTTAGTATTTAATTTACTCAAATCATCATCGTCATTATCATCGAAGTTTTGAATTTGGCAATTGATTCTTTAGGACGAGTACCTATCTGATGCCCATATGGAGTTCATTACTCACTCAAACGTTAAAGAAGAAAATCCAACATCCAACCTTGGTGAATCAAAACCAAGGAGATGTGGAAAAATTTACATAGACCAAAATTTTAATGTTTGGCTGTCATCCGAGAATGGAGAGATTGGTCATTCCTAGAGTAGAAAAAGTTGGTGAATATTAAATGGAGTGCACACTCTGGAGCTGGACTGCCCACCAAGTGCTCGAGTCGTTTCTCCAACAACCAGAGTTCTCAAGGTTTGTATTTCTTAACTTGTTTTTGACCCTTCTCATGCCCTACTTTAATAGATAGGGATCCTTCATGACTGTAAGTGAAATGGCTAAACTTCCACAAAACATTGATTAAGCAAAGAGGTTGTGTTAGAAAATCATGACATTATAATATTCTTGAGGTAAAACTCATTTTCAAAAGCTAACCGCTGAGAGAAGGGTGCCTCAAACTGTTAAAGGATGTAGAACTTTTATTGAAAAATAGACCCATTTCAATGACTTGAATAAAAGGGCATTGGAGTCTCTAGGATCATTCGAGTGAGTCCACATGGACCCACCTATTCCAACATCAACTACTTGCTGAAAATGATTTGAATGTTTGAAACTTTGAATGGTACACGTTTAATCAATGCAGGAAATCAAATGGAATGGGATACTGCTTTTTTTTATTTCTCTCCTAATGGTCAATGTTGGGATCCACAATGTTAATGAAGGGCATAAAAGACGAAAGAAATAGTATCGGAGTAAAAAATATAAACAGTTTGAGAACAAAATAATCATTCATTCATTCAACCAAGCATTCACATTTTGAGGTGCATGATTGAAACACAGAGATACAGACTAAAAGAGATAAACATAGACTAAATCTAAGATGTGTATGACTTACTTTATCCACAATGGATTCCTTCTCTTGGTAATAATGAACTGCAAATTCAATGCAGTAGTAGACATTTTTACCGTCCGCATGAAATTGATGAATGAAACCCATATGGGAAGGAAAGGCAACTGAGGCTCCATGCAGAGATTGCTCATTTAACACCACAAATCCTTCAACATAGTCCACCTTGTCTGCCATTGAAACCAAAAGTTCTTGATCCTTGGTGAAAATCTCAAAATCATTGTAGAAAGCTCTGACCCATTTCACCTGTTACAACCAAATTCCTTTGTTCACTGACAAGCTTAAAAATGAGAGTGTATGTTGTGGAAAGTAAGGGCAATGTTTAGATTAAAAGAAAGTCTTTAGGTGGAAGCCTGGAAGAGAGAGAGCAAGTGCCCTGCTTTACCTTGTGTGGTGCGTCTTGCAGAAGGATCCTTGCCCTTGTAATCACACCAAACTGAGCAAGCCCACCTAAAACAGCGTAGAAAAGATTGGGGTTTTGCATGGGTGAGCAGCTAACTAGCTCTCCTGTTCCTGCAAACGAAGTTCCATCAAGAGCATAAAAACTAGTGAAAAATATTTGAAGAACATGAACAGATGGATAAATTTGAATTTTACTCTGTTTATTATTATTGTTTTTTGGGCACTACCTTTTACTACTTCCAGTTGAAGAACATTACTGATTTGAGGGCCATATTTAAATGTTTGGCCACTGATTCCAGCATTAGAAAGAGTCCCACCAATGCTCAGATAAAGATAGTCTGTCCAAGACCTTGGAGCAAGGCCTTCTTTCAAGGTCTCCTTCAAGAGCTCCACCCATAGAGTCCCTCCACTGACATCAGCATGAGAAAAACCAGCCTCTCCGACTCTCTTCTTGTGAATTTTAATGGAAGGAGGAAGAGAATCCATCTCAATGACAATGCCATTGAGTGCTTGGGCCTGGCCATGGATGGAGTGTCCAGCTCCTCTTGCTGCAACAGAAACTTTGCTGAAGGAAGAAGATGTGAGGAAGGTAAGAAGCTGCGATATTTCTTTAGGAGATTGGGGCCTGAGAACTGCAGAGGGGGAGTTGAAGAAGACCCTCCCAAAGTCAAGATATGATGAAGGTGTGGTTGGAATGAAGTTTGAGGGTCCAAAATCCGTTGGGCTCTTGATGAATTTACAGGGAGAACAGAGTGCTATGAGGAGGATAAGGACATTGATTCTGGCGCAGAAGAAAGAGAACTCCATTGAAAGAGATGAAGAAAATTCAGGGATAGAAAATCCGAAATGGGGTTTATATGTTCTTTCTAGAGAACTCAATGGACTAAATTTAATCTTCTAAAAATGATTTCTTTGGCGGTGAATGTAGAAGTGAAGAACTCTTGAAAGCAAAGAAGAGCATGAAATCCTTTTAATCACTTAAACAGGATCAATTAATTACATCACAAGTATAGCAAAAGAAAAAAAGAGAGGTAAAAACAGTAAAGGATTTAATGCTTGTTTTTAGAAGAACATGTCATTTCAAATAGAGTAATATGAACCAAAAAAGAAAAATTTCTAAGAAGTGGAAAAGACCCAGAAAGAGCATATGGGGCTGGAGCTAAGCCCAACAGACCCATGTAAGACAAGCTTACCGGGTGGCAAATCTTTTTCTGAGTTACTGGAAAAGTAAAATGAAAGAGACCCAGAGAGAGAGAGAGAGAGAAACTCAAGGAAACAAGAGAAAAACCAAGCTGGATTTTCTGCAAATTTCAACAAAAGTAGAGAGAGTGGAGAATAAATAGCCCAAAAAGAGATTGTCAGAATGAGAAAGAAGTACCCATGTGAGCACTGGATTCCATGTGTATTCTCTCTGTTAATATGCTGTGTTTATACCAAACCAAACCAAACCAATGTCCTCTCACTCTCTCTCTCTGGCTGTCTTTCCCTCTCCTCCAAGAGTACAAGCTTGCTCTACTCACCAGTGCCAAGTTGCCAACACATTGAAGAGTGAAAGAGAGAGAAAATAGCAATAAAAAGCAGTTCTGATCAAAAGGAAAAGGTTATGGAGCGAGAGGGAGGTTGAGAAGAAATCTGAAATATAAGTAAAGAAGAGAGGGATTTCATGACACTTGGATTGTGTGGTGTTATTTATAGAGACATGGGTGAGAGAATTTTCTGGCCTGGTTTTGAATGATTTTTAGATGTTGTCAGATTTGGCTTTTACCTCTACGATGACATTTTTATTTTATTGTTTTTTAATGTAAATATTTTAATAAAAAATTATAGTAAAACTAATTAAAGTTCATTTTGCATGCAAAAGATAATATCTATGCAAATATTGCGTAGAGCAATCTATTTATAAAAATAATTTATTAAATTAAGATGAGATAAATAATTTATATATTGATAGTGATATAATAAATATAAATATTTTCTTTACATAATTAATATTTAATGTTAAAATTAAATATTAAATGTGAAAATGACAATGTGTGACTGTGACATTAGCATAGAAAACAGATAGGAGCATAGTAAAATCTTTATTATGACAATCTTTATAAGCTCACTAAACAACACTACACAACTACTTTATATTTTTTTTCACACTCTCCATTTAATTGTATGCACTGTTACATTTTGCTTAACATTTTACTCTCTTTTTTCTAATTTATTATGTGTAGTGTTGATAAGAAAACATACATTTTTATTGAAGCTCCCACAAGATTTAGATACTAGTCTACAACCAGAAGAGTTTTTTTTTTTTCTAATATTTCTCATTTAAATATCATCTACTATTTATTTCTTGTTTTTCAATTTTTTTTTTTTTGTCTAAATGGTATCTTCAATCCACTTTTTATATCAAATAGTGCACTTTTTTATAAGGGGGGATGTGTTTTTCTTAATAGAGTCGTTGGACTATAGAAAAAAATGAGGGAATTATTTTGTATAAGAAAAGAAGATGTTTTCATAATTAAACTAGTGAGACTTTGGAACGAGATATTTTATCAAATAGACGATGGTTCTCATATAATTAGATTTATTTGATAGATGATTGTATGGATATAAATTATATACAGTTTTATTGTCAATTGATAATTCAAGTGATATAATATTTGTTATGTTTGGATGTGGGGTAAATTTTAAAAGGATTATCAAAGATTATCGTGAATATTATAAACTTCCTTTACTTGAAAAGAATTTTCAAAAGTAAAAAAATGAGGTAAAAAGTTGTTTTTTTACTCCAATCCAAACACAGCCCTTAGACTCTCAAATTTGGATGAATATAGACTATTATTTTTTAAATAGATAGAAGTAGAAAAGGATAAGGTAGAGAGAGAAACTTCATACACTACGCACTTGCATGATTCTCTTTACATTACATTCAATTATATCCATTCAAAGATTTATTTGATAACATGTATAGAAAAGATCTAAGTAGGGTTTTTTTTTTATATTTATTAAAAATTATTTTTATTTTTATTTTCAATTCCTTTTGATTCACGTTATTTTCTCTCAACAGTACAATGTAATCATTGATATGCACTTTGAGCAGGAAGTTGCTCCGAAAGAAAACAAAGAGCTGGAATAAAAAAAGTGCCGGAACATATTTTTATAATAGTGATCACTTTTTTAAGAGGCTCGCATGATAAATAAGAGATAAAAATTTAAAGAGTCAACTCTTACTTTTATCTTAAAGTCTTTAAAATTATTGTCAATAATAATAAAAATTAATAAAATAATGGTTATTTATTAAATAGATGTTGGAGTGAGATGCCCCACATAAAAAATGCCTATATTTAATTTGATCAGACAAAAAATGAGAGGAGTTTTTAAATATATTTTAAAATAATAAAATTGAGAGGAGATAAATTTATACCTATATTTATGATATGATAAAATGGCATATTATTAAAATGCTACTACTAAGCACAGATTCACAGTCAAAATACTAACCATTAAAATGACGGTTTATACTCTCATTTTTTTTTTTCTAAAGATAATCTTATTTTCAAGTATTTTATCATTATAGATGTTACTGTTATTGTGATAACTATAAAAATGCATGAAATTGTCATATTTATTGATAGATTTATCATTTTTTTTTTAAGGAAGTGTAAGCTATAATTTAAAGAAGGGGAAAAACATTCTCAAATATACAGAGGGCACCCAACAAGAAAGAGCAAAGAATCAAAATGCCAACAGCCCGGGTCAGAAAAACCCCAAAAAAAAAAACAGGCGAAATCAGAGGGGCAGAGACCCGTAATTACATTTTAGTAAACACACCAGGATCATCTTTTAAATTAACACTCTTTTAAAATTCTAAATAAAAGATAAATTGGACCTACAATATGTGATCATCTTAAGAGATATTATGTTCAAAAGGATAACCTTTTAAGGATTGGCGTGATGACCAATAACTCGATCAAAATGTAAGAGGTTTTGTGTTAAATTCATATTCAATATATAGGGTCACTCGCTCTAGACTTATTCAGTATATGTGAGGAATTAATTAGATGAATAGTGTCTAAATACCTTGCTCCTTGTACTTAAAAAAAATGTGATTATTGATGTGTAAACGTATTTTGATATGGATGTAATTCAACTGGTAATCTCATGTCTCAAAAAGCGGGAGATGTCAAGTTTGAGCCCGTGGCCTCACTTAGTGTGCCATAAAGACAGTGGGTATCATTTGTAGAGATTTTACGTTGAATTTTTCAAAGTCTTTTACACGTAAATTAAAAAATTCAAAAAAAATTATGTCAATATCAACAATAATATAAATCATGTTAGTTATTTTTTTCCAATCCAATTCTATCCACAAGGGTAACAAAAGCAACACCCTATAGTAACTTGGTGGAGAGAATCATGAACATAGTGGCAATTGGTTCTTTGTGTTGGAATGACATTACTACTTTCATTTTCAGTCCTTGCTGTCACATTTTTTTAATTAAATTCATATCATATATAAAAAATTAAACTCAATCTTAAGATTATCTCTTAGTACGAATCATCTATTGATTTTATTCATTAATTCCCTAGATACAATTAACACCATTAACCATCTCATAAGCTATATTAATAAGCTCTTTTTGGATTAACTAGTTCTAACTTCTAAGCAACACTTCCTTCTTCCCAATTTCCAGTTTTTTTACCCTAAACCATTAATTTACACTTCAATAATACATTTATTAATACAAATTTCAATTTTATTTTTTCTAATTATTAAATATTTTTATTATTATAAATATTTTATGTGTTTGTAAGATGTGATAAATAGCTTAGATTATGATAATGATGACTAATACGCATTCGTAAGATTCTTCTTATAATATACAGTAAAAAAAATTAATTTTGAAAATATTTTAATAGGATATTTTTTTATGACAAAGAAACTCAAGATCCGACTCCAATAATTAATCTCTAATTTTAATTAGCAAGATTGGAGGTTTGAGAGTGAAATCCGCTCATTGACAAAAACAACAACTGGAAAGTTCTTTACCTCTTAGCTCTCCTAGGATTTTTGTCCACTTTCCTAAGACAAAGTTGTAAGATATTGTAGAAAATCCTAATCAGCCATTTTACGAGGTAATTGGCCCTCTAAAGATAAGCTTAGAGCCTTAAAACAAGTGTAAATACGAATTTAAAAGTCATTTTCTTTAATACAAGTGGTCTCTATCTTATAAAAATGAAAAAGAATATTGCTGTATGAAAAAGAATACCATGAATGCAAACAACAAAAGTAGGGAATTGAGATTGCACTCCCCTCTTTTTTTTTCTTTTTTTATGCTTAGGTCCCATCCTTTTATTACTTATTTTTAAATTGGTGCACTTAGGAGTTATTCTTTCAAAATTTCTAAAATAGCATAGTAAGTTATAAAGTATAAATTATGATATATTTTTTGAAATTACGTGTGGAAAATTATGGAATACCCAGTGTAAAATCTCCACAGGTGAACCCACTACCTTTAGGCCATACTAAAGTTAGGATAGGAGCTCGAACCTGCAACTATATTTAATGAAACTTTTTTAATTTAAATTGACAATTATTTCTTTGATTTTGTAAGACCACTTCATGCTACTTACCCAGGATCCTATTCTCATGAAGGATTGTGATTTGTCACTGTCTCACTCCAAACGGATAATGAGCAGATGTGTGTAACTAATGAACATTTAAGATTATTTTTTCTATTTAAATTAAAGATGTGTATATCTAAGCATTTGGCAGGAAATTTTTGGAATGAAAATGTTAAAAAACAGGTCACAATTTGGTGTTTTAGATTAGTGATTGTATAGATAAGAAATATTGATCATTTTAGTCATGCAAGGTTGTTTGACGATTAAGAAGTTCAATAAACTGTGGGTGGTTTTGGATTCAAATTCCACTCTCAAAATGTAAGGGTCATTCCACCTATTTTTACTAGTGTTTGTAGATAAGAAGGTTTGCACATGTCTCAAGCACTCAGTCAGGTGTTCTAAGAGGTTTAGATACTTTGAACTTTAAAAAAAATATATGAAATATTTGACTTTTTTTTTTTGATAAATATAAGTTATTAATTTCTAAAATTTAAAATCAAATTACAACTTTACAGCATAACAAAATAGTATTTTCAAAATTAGGTTTAAGACCTTAGGGTGAAGGAATCAAGGGGGCACGTGCATGTGCATGTGCATACATTTGGACTACTAGCGAGAAGAGGGAGAGATTCGAATGACAAAGTGTTAGATTGTGTGACAGGGATTTGTGAGAGATGGTGTGGCCCACTTCTCGAATCATTGGTATCCAGCCATCATGATGTCATTCTCTCTCATTAATACTGTCCCACTTCACACTCCCATGGTCCCACATCACACCTTTCTTTTTCTTCTTTTCCATTTTTCCACTCATCCCATTACACTAATCTATCCATATTATATTTTAATATAACTACCACAATTAGAATCAATAATGGAATACAAATATAAGACCTTTTAAATAAGATAATAATAAATTAAAAAAATCATTTTAGTATGTCATCCATTAACGATTAAGTTGATTAAATCAACAAAGTCATATATATAAATTTCAAATTTCGATCTATCACCATCTCATATGACTCTTTTTTCTAAATGCATACGATAATATCGTGCGACCGATGATCATCTCGTCAAATTTTTATATATTTTGTTGAAATCATGTAGGAGAGTACAAAATTCAAAATCCCTGACATTGCCTAACAAACTACCAAACATATGTGGACTGTGGAAATAGATAGCTTCTTCCAAAATCACCAAACCTTTTGAATAAAATAAAGATTTAATCTTGAAAAAGAGATTGGATATAGTGTGAAATGTGATTTTTTTTATCATGCCATATGTTATGTCGTGAGGCACACCTTACACAAGTCATAACAAGGCTGGGGACCATCACATATGGTCTATGATTGGTGGTCCTTACATATTAGATAGCTATTTTCATCTCAAAATATCTATTTAAATAAGTAGTTCATTGAAATTATTTGATTAAATCACTGAAATTATATTTTCAAATTCAACAAGAGTAAATTATTTTAAATTGTTTTTAATTTTTAAAATTTTCTCTCTTTTTTTTTTTTTTAATTTACATATGGGAAACAACAGAAAACTTTGCGAAAACCTTCACAGATGATACCTACTGCCATTAGAGAACACCGGTGAGGCCATAGGATCTATTTTCCCATTTGATAATGAAAATAATAAGATAATTTATTATAAATTTTGTATGTAACATAGCTCTTTTTAACATAACTATATTTATTACTCTGAACTGCGTCATTCTTTGCTCATCCATAGAAGGGTGAATCACACAAAGTAAAGATAGAAAGATGGGAAGAAAACATGTTAATCACATTTCTCTTAAAGGTAGATAGATCTCCTTGATTCAAATCTTTATATGCATGGAGACCAGCTCATGCCTCTTCAGTTTTTGGATAAGTATGAAGTTTATATTCCCTTTATAAAATATTTCTAGAACAAGGGCCCATATATGTCCCATAAATTAATAAGAAAAAAAATTTACTAGATATTTCTTAAATAAATGGACTGCTTATACTTATAATTGGTTTTTCATTTTTTTGGGCCAAAGCATCTTATTTGTTTGAGACTTAAATTACACTCTCTCTCCAACACAAGAATCACTATCCAATTTAAATTAATTTCATTATTAAATTAAAATCCTTTAACGATGACTTTATTTTAACGGTTGATTTTTGAAAGTTTAAAAATCATGACATTTTAAAAGCCAATAAATTTTAAAAAATATTTTTTTAAAATATACCTATTTTGATATGAGTTAGGCCAGCGAGTCACAATAACAACATATCGTTAAATATATTATGGGTCCTACAAATTTAAGTGCATATAATAGATAGTTACATAAATATGAACTATTAATTTTTAAAAATTTAAAATGAAGAGATGATCATCGAATAAAAGTGAAACTTTATATAAGAATTATTAATTTAGAGCCAACGTATCTCAATAAAAAATTTATTTTGATAAATTAAATTCCACACCCTCCTTACAGTTCAAAGGGGCCGACCAAACTCTTGGGCCGGGTGAAATAGATTCGGAGAGTGGAGACCACAAACCTTTGATGTTGGGGCCAAGAAGATTCTTAAAGTTGAAACTGAAAGCCTTGGACTCTATCCATCACATGGTAAAAGGACAAAAGTGGTGGTCCTCAACTTGCCAGCTTCAAATTCCTAATGGCTAGAGCTGTCCGATTGGACACTTTTAAAAAGTTATGTACATTTTATCTTTTGTTTATATAGTAAAACTTATTTATAGATTCATGACTAAGTGTAAAATTAAAAATATAATTGAATTATGTAGGTGGACATACTAATAAGACATATCATTAAATCAAATGCAGGTTTTACAAATTTAGATTCATTTGATATTTGATTATATAGATATAAATTATATAAAATTTTACTATTAATTGACGATTTCATACTATCTCAGTCTTTAAATTTTGATAAGTATGGATCATTGATTTTTAAAAGTTTAAAAGTAAAAGATGAGATCATCAAATGGATGTGAAACTTCATATAATAATTATTCATATAGTTCTCTTTATATCAAACCTAACAATATAGATCCTAAAAATCTATTTTTACTGAGTGTCTCACTAACAACTAAGATACCCATCTCGATAAGATGTCTCGAGCTCTCGAGGCCTAGAGGTGTAGAATTCCACACACATTAAAGGGTGCACTTGAAATGTATTTTTACGGTCTAAAAATTTAGATCTATTGAATTTAAAAAGTTATGTGTGTGCGGATAAAGGGGTTTTCACACACTACGGAGGATTAGTCGGGTGCGACGCTTAGATACCTCCGGACCTCAAAAAAAAAAAAAAAGTTATGCATTTCAAATATTAAAAAAAATCAATGATTAAAATGAGATTAATGTTTTGATGAATTTTTTAATGTAACAATGAGATTAACTCAAAATGAGTTCATATTAGGAAATAAATGTTTGTGATTGAGAGAGAGAGAGAATTTTCAGATCTTGATAGGCCTCACATGGGACTCCAAGGACATGGCCCATGTGAAAAACGTTTCCTTATTTATATCCAAGTGGTAGATGACAAACAACAATTGATTAATCTTTTAAAAACTTTAAAAGTAATTGATATAAAAGAATTGTGGAATAATTGAATGTGAAAGATTGATCTATTTTACACTGTAAGCTCCAATTAGATGGTTGGTAGTTGAAGACCATGAAAAATCAAGTTAGGGTAGGCATGAGAAGATCTTTGGGGCCTTTGGATGTCCCCTTAACACATGGGTATGTATTGTCTTCATATAAAATCCTAGCTTGGGCCATAGACTAACCCCACCTAGTTATATATCTCTAAAATAATCAGAGAAATGACAATTTATCTTAGTTGGCTTATAGGGATCAGTGCTGGACAAACCAAGAAGCATGTAGGTGATTGAACAAGAATTTGGTATTTGATTGAATTGACCCCCCTCTAGATCAATAATTTATTTTAGGGTTGAATAAGTCTTGTCATTTGATCCATCTAATAATTTATCATTCATTTAAAAATTAATGAATGGTTTAAATTTTTTTAAGAGATAGATTCCATATGTCACAAATATAATTTTAAATTTCAGACTCAAGAGCATATGACTTCGAGTCGTTCTGGATGAATCCTAACTAGAATTGAATCAAAATAATAGGAATCAGCCAAATCATAAAAAGACTAGACTCGATAAATTTTAAAGCCTTAATCACAAATGACACCATTTGTCGTCATCCTTACCATTAGAATTATAGTATAATAATAATATTATTTTATAAATAGTGAATGGATAATCATGATCCAAATTGTGCACATGAGTCATGAACTTTTGTCTAGAAAAACATGTACAAAAGATGCAGTCCTCCCAATTATGTAAATAGTGTTAGTTAAATGATGCTATTATTCTACATAAGACTTGATCATGCATCCACCTAATGTTCCCAAAGAGCAGGGCAGCATTAATCTGGAAATTCATTTTCTTCTATTTTCATATTAAGATATGAATATTTTATCTACAATTTGCATTTGATTATTCTCCTTTGTTCCCATTGAGTATATCTGAAACACACATAAACACATTTACTTAACACACATGCACTTGCAAACTTAGGTTTTAATTGTCAAACAAAATCAATATTTTGGTATTTAAGGAGTTTGGATTTTCTCAGTAAAATATTGACCATTTGGCTAATTTAAAACCATTTTTATTATTTTTTTCAAAAAAAAATATTAAAAATAGAGAGAAAATGAGAGAAACTTATTTAAGATTGTTTAGTCTTGTGAGCAAAAGGTTAGAGAGGGCCGATGCATGTAGACTCCAAAGGTACAAATTGTAGGCACCACAAAGAGAGATAGACCACTGAAAATATAGAGAAAAGAGATAAAGAAAGACAAGATAGATAGTGAAGTAAATCATCCTGGTATCGATTAGGATTAAATGAAAGTAAACTTAAAAATTTGACACCAAAAAAGTACATTTTTGAAAATAATTGTGATGATTATGATTGAAAAATGAAATCTGATATTTATGCTCTTTGGCCAATATATCAACCAAACCCTATTTTTATTCATATTTACATATTTGTAAAGTCCACACCCAACAATATAAGCTAATGTGTTAGATTCAACCAATATTTTCATCTAAGCTTGCAATTCATAAATCACTTTCAATTTGATATTTTGAAGCTTAGTCAAACAGTACATGTGATAGTTGTGAGAAGAATTAATAGCTTATACATAGATTTAGAGGTATCATTTCAGCAGGTCACGCGAACAATCAACGATGTTATACTTTCTCTTATTCTTTTAATATCATCTTATAAAAATTGTTATATTAATTTTTAATCAATCTAAAAATATAATAGAAATACATAGTGCAAGGTGTTTCCTCATGAGTGCACAAAAGGCAAAATGCTAGCAATGTCAACCAACTAAATGATGGCTAGGAATAGAGTAAATAATAACTTTTAGAGGCAATTATAGAGAGAGAGGTAGTGAACTCTTTTAGGGTTTTACCTTAAGTTTTCTTTAACCTCATATTAAGGAGTGGTGTCGGCTTTTTCTCTAGTCTATCATACAATAATCATATTATGTATTATATAAGGTGATCATGTCAACCACTAGAAACACTATCTATCTATGGTGTCTTGTTGTGGATTTGGGACCATTTTTAAATCAAAACTCCTAACAAAATTTTCCTATCTTATTTGTTTTTGAGATATGAATTATTAAATCAATAAAAAAAAAGGGGCATCTCTACGGCTGTCATGTGGACCAATAGAAGGATCTGCCCTTAAGTGCCATGAAAGGACAACCTCCAATTCATACACTTAACTTCCTCTGTCCTTTTTCATCTATTTTATTTTATTAATTTGTTTGAATAAATTTTGTATTTCAAAAAGTTTGATCACCTATACACTAAGTTGAATAGAACGATCAAGTTATATTTTTTAAATTCTCATAATTTGATTATTTTTATAATTTAAATTTTAAACTCTGAAAATATGATTTAATTGATTCATCTTTCAAACAAACTTATCACTTATGGCAAATCGTACCTAGATGTGTACTTTAATATCGTAGACCCCCTAATTTGCAGTGATAATCTCTATTTTGACTTGGTGTTTGTATATTTAACATGTTTTTTTTTTATTTGCGCATGTTTTCTTCCTCTTTGAAATAATAATTCTCCATTCTTAATTTCCACAACAGATAGATATATGAAGTTGTCTAAGGTTTTTTTTTTTCAACCCAACAAACTTGGAAGAAACCACACACTCTTTGAACCTTGGATTAAATATTGAAATCAAAGACCAAATTAAAGGGTTGAAGTCATTAATATTTGCCTTGGATAGGATCTAGCAGACCTTGTTAAACAAAATTGGAGTAGCTTGTAGGATACGAAACAATTGTATCTTCAAAACACACATGTCGAAGTTATATTTTAAAATTTTATTTGTGAATGGGTTCAAATAATTGATTATTTTTATTTGGGTGATAAAGCCCACGCTGTCAAAAAATTTGGAGCCCCATGTGGGGCCCACATCAATCCAGAAAGACCCTTTCTCTTATATTATTTCGGCCGAGAAATAATGAATTATTTCTTATAATTTTATTAATTCAAACGGGTTGGAACGATGATTAGAAATCTGCGTCAGAAAGTGAGAGTTGAGAGTTCAATTTTCACTCCATCCAAAGACCCACTCCCTCTAGAGTTACTCGGTATATGTGGGTAGGAAGACTTAGACATGTCCTGAAAATTAGTCGAGTGCTCTAAGAGACCTGAAAACCTTAATCATAAAAAAATCTTATAATTTTATCAATAGAAAATGATAATAGTAATAATAGCTTTAATAAAAAAAATATTTTACCTACGTACATGGGTGTAACTCGATTGCCTCCTGCCTCAGGAAGTGGGAGGTTAATGGTTCGAGCCCCTATAACTCAATTTTGGTGTGACTTAAGAGTAGTGCGCTCACCCGTGAAAATTTTTACTCTAGGAATCCCGTAATTTCCTTCAGGTAAATTAAAAAAATAATAGAGTTAACAAGAAAGTCTATTCAAGGAGGCCACGTTTCTAAATTCAAAGCTGTGCCAAACACGCCTCACTCTTTGGAATCAAGTCACGTTCTCATAGATACTGAAGCAATTAATTTCATTTGATTCCAAAATGTGCCAACTATTGAGTTTCTCATTTGCCAACAATTTCAAAGCTCAAATTAAACTTATGATTATACCAATTTCAATGACTTTGAACATTTTCTTCTTTTTTTATAACATTTAATATATTATTCTATGGAGTAATTTGACTTATTATTATTTTATTTATTTTATCTAATGGTTGAATATTGATAATCTATGCATTTTCTAAGCTTGATGAACCAACAATGATCATGTTTTCTTGTTATCTCCTTACCCAAAACACTTGACAAGTCAGTTTCATGTGATTTTTCTTTCTCATGGGCAAGTATCACATCAACTTTTTCTGTTACACACTCTTTTCTTACAATTTCATCCATGAAAAGTCTACGATAAAATCTTGCATTACCTACCAAATCAATAATAATGATTATGATTTTAAAACTCTTATTTAAGCATAAAATGTATGCCCTTGAAATATTAGAAACCTTTTTACTATTTGTAGCGACATGGATGTAGTTCAACTAGTAATTTTCCACTTCAAAAAGTGAGAGGTGTCAAATTTGAGTCCCCATGGTCTTACTTGATATACCCTAAGGGATCCCTTAAATACACGAAATCACCCACAAGTCTTGTATGCTTATCAGATAAGTCCAGGAGAGGTTGAATTCAAGACCTCTTAATTTAATCGTAAATCCTTTATATTTTTGAATTGTTGAATGTAAAAATAATGATATGTCATCAAACCATAATCGTAAATCCTTTGTATTTTTCAAATGTTGAATGTAAAAATAATGATTTAGTGGCCCTACTAAATCAAATAAATAGTTCTTTATAGCAAGACAAAATAAAAATTAGGCTCATAAATAATGTATGACGCGGTGTAGTTCAACTAGTAAATCTTCTTGTTGAGGAAATGAAAGGATAATGTGGGTATTATCTGTAGAACTTTTATTTTGAGTTTTTCACAGTTTCCACGTTCTAAATTAAAAAAAGGAAGGAGATAGGATCATGAGAATTTATGACTCAATTATATCATGTTAAAGCTTTTTATTTACTATTTCCTTTTCATCCCTTGTTAGGGTCTATGAATATAGGAACAGACTAATTCCAGACTGTAAAATTGGATTTGTAATCAGATTAGGTTCTTAGTCCACATCAAGCTATCTTTCATTTGCTACTGAAAACAAAGTTATTATTGGTTAATCAAGGTCTGCTAATCTATGATTTGCTTGCATAATATAATTTATTAGGTCTCATATTGAAAGGTCCTACAAAAATACATGTCTATATCAACGGAGAAGGAATCCAACTTCCAAGTAACATTGTCCAAATCAATGGTGGGATAGATATTGTTGTTTGAACTTTGAAAGATTTGTTAACATCATCGTATTAGTGTATTGTCGATACATGATTATAATACTATAATTTGTCTTAAACCATGCTATCTAAGGCGATTAAGTGGCGAATACCGATTGATTCGATGGAAAAACTGAAAAAAAACAGACAGAGGGTGACTGATGATTTTTGTATGAGCATGACTCACATCAATCTGTATTACATCAGTAAGATTCTGGTGGCCCATAATTGGAGAGATTAACATAGAAAATCATGTTTAGGTGTGGCCCAAAGCCCTTCTACTGGTTGTTAAGTACAGTTTGCCAACTATAACCACTCTTAAGTCAAGATAATGAATTT
This sequence comes from Chimonanthus praecox, assembly GCA_022113865.1. Lineage (NCBI taxonomy): Eukaryota > Viridiplantae > Streptophyta > Magnoliopsida > Laurales > Calycanthaceae > Chimonanthus > Chimonanthus praecox. The sequence goes on along the minus strand of CM039095.1, from coordinate 1,932,865 downwards.
GCATTAATTTTAGAGAAAAAAAAAAGTACAGTAGAACCAGCACCAACCCATATTAGAATTAGAATTAGAATTAGAATTAGGATAACCATTGTAGATTTGTTGGTGCCTCAATTAATCTCTGTTTTTGGTAGCACAATTAATTGTTTCGGGTCTGTGTTTATTTAATTCCATGGTCTTTAGGTCGATGGAAGTTGAGAACTTTATGGAAAAAAAAAATTAAAGTTTCATAATTAAAATATATACCTACACAAAAATATTCCCTTCTCTCTTATTTTAAAATTTTCATTCAATAAGACAGCTATATCGGAACATTTTGGCCCTGTCTCTTTTAGAGTTTTTCCAATAAAACCTTATAAATGAATGATAATATTTGCATATTGCCCCACCCTCCCCCCTCAATCAGTTAAATATTTACAAATATCAAATTTCGGTATATATATATGACCAAGGTGTCCAGGCGTCTTTCACCTGTATTGAAATTAGTCCTTGGAGCATGTGCGATCCTCACAATATCACACATACAGGATTCGCAACTATGGGAAGTGACCCACTGGAGTGGAACTTGGGTTGAATTTAAAACTCCACTTCTTGAGGTAGGCATCTTAACTGTGCCAACCCACTGGAATTATTTCAGCTGATATTTCATTGGAAATAGCTTTACATGCTTAACCCATATTTTACAAACCTATTTTTCTGCACAAATAAATTCGGAATCTGGTCTTTAGTAGATTATTAGACATTTGGACCTGTTAGAAGTTTGAATTGAAGCTGTCGAACCTTGATGTAATGGGCCATAAGTTGGGCCTTGAAGCAACTCTGTCCAGGTTTAGGTCATTGTAGAGTGTAGACCCACCGACAGACACAAGCGTCAGCCCATATAGACCCAACTAGGCCAGGCTCGATCTTGGATGTCAGGACTGTTCTTGTGAGCAAATGCCTGAAAATCTGAAACTTTTCATTTATTTTCTTATTATGTATGTAGGGACAATTTGCGTATGCTATGGTGGGATTTTTTTTACTGTAGTATCTAAATTTCTTAGAGCATTTGATTAATTTTCAAGACATTTACAAGTTCCTTATCCACGCACACCAGGTAACTTTACGGAAAGTAGTCTTTTGATTTTGATGTGGAGTGAGAATCGAACTTAGGACTCCCACTTCTTGAAACGGGTTTCTAGCCATCACTCCTCTCTTTTCTTTTCTTTTCTTTTTTTTTTCCTTTTTTCTCATGGATTGTACTGCCAATGCATGTTAATTTTTCAAAATCATCTTTTGGGCCCTATGGCTGACTGCCTCTGTCATTAATATTTTTTGATCTTTTAACTGTCTAAAAGTTGTTTATCTATATTCCTTTTTACTTTTATTTTTTATCATTTTCTTCCATGCTGAATTGCTGATAAAACTATCTGAATATTGCCTCTTAACTCAAGAGATATCGTTGGGCTGAAATTAATTCAATTCAATACTTGAAATCCAAAATTAAAGGGCTTTCTTTATTGTTTGATTTGAATCATCGAGCCGAAATTTCTGAAACTGAAATAGGAAGCATTGGATGCTGATGATACAGCAGTAGAGGCAGACATGTCTCTACCAACTTTGTTATGAACTCTACTATGATTTTCACCGGTTGCGACGAAGGCCGGTCTAGTTAGCATGAGCCCCGGACCACACTGACTTGACAGAAAATCCACAACATGAGACATACTTGGCCTTGAAGCAGGTGATTGGATGCACATGAGAGCAATCTCTATGACTTTCTTCACTTGATCAGTTGTGAATTCATTTGGGCCTAATCTCTCATCCAACAATTCTATCAGTGAATCTTCTTCGTAGAGATCCCATGCCTGGTAATCACTCAAAAATAACTAAATAAGAAGTGCAACTAGAACATTAGATTGATGCAAAGGAGCATGCTAAATGTAAATTTGGATAAAGAATCTGATGCATAACTAAGTGAATTTTGATCAGTATTTCACATAATATATGAAATTAGGATGGTAATTTCTAATTTGAACCCGAGCTAACCATCATTATTTGTTTATTTCCAACATAAATAACAAGCAGTAGAGATGCAATGGAAAAATAACAAACATGGAGTAAATGATTTTTGAAAGGTAATTACCCATTTAAGAAGGTATTGGGTGGCTGGTTCGAGTCGAATGTCTGCTACTTCTACAGCCAGTTATAATTTCCAAGACGATCACTCCATAGCTATATGTGTCAACCTTCTCAGATAATTGTCCATGAATTGCATATTCCGGTTCTGTGAATCCCCTGTTCAATGAGAATATATGCCTCACATGTATCTTTCAAATCAAAATTTACAGAGAAAAAACTAGATTTTCATATCCAACATCATAACAATAATTGGAAGAAAAAAAAAAGTGCTTCAGAAATGACAAGAATCAGTTCTACAAAATAGGAATTCAAATAGAAGAAAGAAGAAGAAGAAATTCTTGGCAATTATCTTAACTTCTTTACACATGTACATACCAACTTTTCTAGTAAAAACGAAGACAATGATACTGATTCTTATGAATAAATGAATGAAGTACCTGTGCCAAACAAAAGAAAATCACAAAACTGATATAGAACAGGTCACAGACTCACAGCCAAAACTCTAAAAGTGTAGCATAACTTCAAGCAGCCATAACTCTCAAGTGGATAAGTTGGTCTTTGCCAACAATATGTAATGCTTATAATTAAGTATTGTTTCATGCGATTGAGAATTTTGGACAAAGGACATTTTAACCCGACCAGTCGTTGGGGCATGTGCAAGCCTTTCAATCCTATACACACCGGGTAAGCAACTATAGGGAATGGCCCAGAGGGGTGTTGATCGTGAATCGAACTCAAGACTTCCCTTCATGAGGGGACGTTCTTGACCGTCAGGCCAACCCCCCTTTGGGTTAGAATTTTCTTGTTTATTCCTCATGGATTCGAAGTTTTTTAAGAGAGATGGTGTCTTTCTCATACTTTTCTAGTTGTGCTGCATCAAACACTCGAAATAGATTCATTATGGCACTTTAGGTTGTCCAAGTTCTGTTCTGTTCACATCTCCATCCATTTAGTAATTATTTTGTGGAACACTTCTTCAGATTCTCTTTCAGGCCTCTCTAGATAAATCTTGTGTGTGTGTCTATGCATACAAGTATGCATAAAGCCCAAATCTTCTAACCCTTTAGTTGGGGTTTGCTAAATCAAACACCATGTGCTGATGTTGGATTCAATGGATGAAGTGAGAACTTTGGTTTCATGCAGACAATAATGAAAATATGATATATACACAAGATTAAAAATAAAATATTACAAAAAATTATTAATGGAAAAAAATTTTATTAATGAAAGACTACCAAATGGGAGAAAAATCTAGTTGGTAAATTGAATTTTAGTGAAATTGGAAAGGAAATGTTACCAAATAAAAATTTGTCAAGGTTGCCATTCACCATGTATTCATAGACAAGCAGTGATTCTGGGCCTTCACTGCAACAGCCGAGAAATCGAACGAGATTCCGGTGATGAACATTGCTTATAAGTTTTACTTCACTCTCCAAATCCGCTTTTGCTCTAGTAGTTTGGCTTATCATGAGTTTCTTGACTGCTACAACCTCTCCATTCTTCAAAACACCCTGCAATGGATTGAAAATTGAGTTTTCACAACAGAGTTCGGTGAATTACATTTAGAAGATAACATTTTTGGAAGTAACATGAAAATGTAGATTTTTTAATTAAAAAAAGGCTTATGCTTTTGAAATTTTCTTACCTTATTCATGTTTCAAAACAAATTTTTATAATTTATAAGTGGGAAATGACTATTAAGAAATAAAAGAACTAACTTTGTATACATCACCAAAACCTCCTCCTCCAAGTCTACTTCTTTCACTGAAATTTTTTGTTGCAATTTTCAGAACTTGGTAATTGAAATTTACAGTGCCGCACAGCTCAGTTGCCCCAAGTACGTTTCCTGCAAAACATTGTTGTGGAGGTTTAGTGTAGAGGAACAGAATCAAAATTAAGCATAAATTGTGTCTTATTAATAAAAGATAAGATGAGATGAAACATTGAAGAACTTGTGAAGAACGTATCAGGCAAAACAATTGTCATTGTCATAATCAAAATCATGATAGAAACTTTTTTTGGAAGCCTTTTTCGAGTCAACTTTATTAAGTTCTACTTCTCTATTCACTTTGAAGAATTTGGGAAAATGACTTGTTATATTAGATATAATTTTTTTAAAATGGTTCATATATTAATAGAAAAAATGCACCAGAAGTGCAGATATAGAAAGAAGAGAAACAGAACAAAAACTATAACTAGAACAAACTGAAAAAGAAACCAACCTTAGAGAAGCCAATACACTGGCCAAAAGACTCTGAGAACTCAACTAAGATCAGCACATTCTTTCCATGTATGCAAAATATCAGTCATAGGAATGTTGATATTATTAACACCCATATATATACATGATACAATATCCAAAGAAGGAAAATAATCAATCTGTAATCCCTTGATTAGGGATCTTGCCAACTAAGAGAATGTATAGAAATGGCAAGTCGTTGCGATATCGCTGGTGGCAGGTAACAGCACTGTGACCATAGTTAGAGCAGATTTGGCACTGAATGGAGAGGGCGTTTGAGTACGAATGGTGCCCAAGAATGCCTGTAGATGGTTGATTGCGTCCTCGATTGCGACTGCCGCGACCACCCTGGCCAGATTGATAGGACGAAGTAGAATCAGAATGACCTCCATAGCCATGACGATGAGTACGACTTCCACGATAATGGTTCCCGTGCCCATGGGAAGAAAGAAGTGTTGTTTGGTGAAGTTTGGCGGTACTAACTGAAGTATCACTCAGAACCGAGTGTGTAATTTGGGATTCAAATGATAAGAGACGAGCCCGAAGATCTGAGAAAACTGGAAGTGGTGGGAAATTAATAATCATAGTGACGAGCATGGAGTAATCTGGATCAACGCCTCGAAGCACAAATGTAACCAGATCCTCGTTAGGAACGGGTTCATTGATGGCAGCAAGAGCATCGGCAAGAGATTTAGCCTGGTATAGATATTCTGAGATGGTCTTTGTTCCTTTAGAGATAGAAAGCAGTTGAAAGAGTAATTGAGTGGCATTGGCGAGAGTTTTCCGAAAGAAATTTTGGTGGAGACAATCCTAAATTTGACGAGAAGTAGAGAGCCCAACAACTTGAGAGTGAACTTGTTCAGAAAGAGTGGCATTAATCATCCTGGCCAGGGTTTGATCCATCCGACACCAAGTAGTGTAGGCAGGATTTAGGGTAATGGTGGAGGAGTCAGCATTGGATAGGAACTTAGAGGGACATGGATGAGACCCCATCAATGAAACGCCAATATTTTTGCCCGATAAGGAGTGGCTTGATCTGGCTTTGCCAAAGAAGGTAATTAGTCTCCGTTAATTTGATAGAGACAAGGGTTGAGATGTCAGAGATACTGAGGGTAATCAAAGAGGATACTGAGGTGGAGTCCATAGAGAGGAGCAAAAGTGGAGGCCTCAGCAACGATGGAGGAGAGCAGCAGGTCACTCAGAATCGTGTATGGGCAGCAGGGACCAGATCTGAGTTCTGAGCAGCAGAGAGGAGCAAGAGAGAAGCCGGCGGCCGAGCGAGTCCGGCAAGAAACGGAGAGGCTAGGAGGTGAGAGAGACCGTCAATATCACTCAATCAGGCAAGGGAGAAAAAATCAGAGATATTGCAGCAAATAAGATCTTGATTAAGGATCCTAATTCCTAACAGTTAAGAAAATTTAGAGAAATAGGAAGTCATTAATAAGTAATCTAATCGAATAAAAACTTTCCTTTCAATGGACTCTCTCTAAAGCAATATTCTGTGCTTGTTGCATAAACTGAGATACTAATTTTAACTATTCGTTAAGAGTCGTTCAGGGCTCTACATTACCCATATTTAAAACTAGCTAATTTCTCAATTATTTAATGTGGGTTTTTCTAATTTTTTATTTATGTTCTCAAATTATCATGTACCAGTTTAGATATTCTAAAAAAAATTATTTTTATTTTTGAATTTACATGTGAAAAATCAAAAGAAAGATTCCATTTTTTCAAGAAGAGTCATCGTCTATTATCAATATATGTAATATTTGTTTTACTTCACAAATCTTGTTTCTTTTCAATAATTAGGAGCCTTTTAGGAATAAAAGATGTCAGTTTGCCATTTTGCCACACAATATCCAAAAGTAAAGATCGAGTTCTATGCTACATGTTACAAAAATTTAACAACAGTCTCATTATAAAAAAGTTATTATGAATCCATATTATTAAGGATAATGGGTTTGGGGACCACATAATATCAATATGTGGTCCTTAAATTAAGAAGAATGGTCTTAAAAAAGAATCGGCATGTGATACAAATAATAAACATGTGGCACTAAATATCAATATCAACTCAAAAACAAAAAATGTATTATATATCTTGTACTAAAATTCATTCACTTTTACATACTTAAAATATTTCGATTTAGAATTGTAGAATAGGTATCAAATTATCATCATATATGCAATACCAAAGTTAAAAATATCAAACACAACTCCATTTTTTTCCGACCGAATATGTTGAAGCATCTCACTCGTAGAGGACTTTACTTGACTAATCCTTCGGAGTATGGGCACACCTCTCTACACACATATCAGGTTAAAACGATGAAGAGTAACCCCATGAGAAATGCCCCAGTGGAATTTGAGTGTGAATTGTACTGAAGACCTCTCTTCGACAGCTTCTTCACCGTCACGCTAACCATTTTTGGATTAGATTTCAACTCTATTTTGACTAATAAGGAGTTACCGTGTGTCTATTCCGAGAATGCCACGCAAACAACAATACAGCAATTGCTACATGAGATAATCACTTGAGTAATCATCCCATTTGGAAAGAAAATACCAAAATGAATCTATTTCATAAAAATAAAACTATTGTATTAGAATGATGGAGTAGCTTTTCATTGATGACAGAAGCAGGAGGATTTGTAGCAAGAATTGGGCATGGATGATCTATTTATTTTCCGACTGAGTCGGAGTCAGCGAGCTGAGAATTGAGAAATGGAAATGGTGGCATTGGATGAGGAAGAAGCAGTAGGCGTGGAGGTGTCTGTTTTAACTCTACTGGTTGCATCAATAAATGTGGGTCCGGTTGGCTTGAGATTGTTGGCATCTACTTTGCTGAGAAGCAACACCAGAACTTTAGACATGGTAGGCCTTGAAGCAACTGAGGACTGAGTGCACATCAAAGCTATCTCCATCACTCTCTTCACTTCCTCTGCTCTGTATCCTTCTGCCTCTAAACTCTCATCCACCAACTTCATCAACTCGCCAGCCACGTAAAGTTTCTATGCCTACAAGTACAAAACATTCCATACCACACAGAAACAACAATAGCGAAAAAGAAAAGAATAGAGATTCATGTAGTTCTCTTTCAATATGCATACAGATTCAACATCAATTCACTATACTCAAAAGTAAGAAATCAAAGGAAAGTTGCTCTGGCTCTAGCCAAAGTTTTTGTTATCTCTTATCTCTCTTACAGAAAAGAAAATTATATACTGTCTTGATTAAGATTTACATAACGTGTAATGTAAAATTACAAAAGTATAGATTGGATTGACAGACATATCTTATGATCAAACTTCACAGAACATATCAGGGTATATATTGATCTGCTATGGACCAAGATTTTTAAATCTGGCACTGGCTCAGCTCGAACTACTCAAAATAACCACTATAGAGGACTGACCCAAACCAAGAAAATACTCAAGATCCAAGAACCAGACCTGAATTTGACCAGTTTAAGGGAAAAGTACAAAAAAAATTCGATGGATGACATACCATATACATTCCAGAATTCAAAAACTCAACTGACAAAAAATCCAATCAATCTTAAAGTATCTTAGATCAGTTTGTCAACTCAGCTAGTAAAAATTCAAAAAAAAATTGTTGACTGACTTGACTCATAAGTCAAATCTATATACCACTATGATCGATACATCAGAAGTGTAAAAACAAAGAACAAAAGACATTTGAGAGAGAATATATTTGTTGACTATATTTTCATTCAAGAAAATTAGGGCTGTCGAAGGGCGGGGCAAGGATGCCCTTAATTTTTGTAGAACTAGGTGCAGCCCAGTGACAAAATCACAGCATAAGCTAGATAGGGAATCTTTATCCATATTACTTTCTCAAGCATCGTATTTTGCTAAACCCTAAACCCTAAACCCTCTACAAATGCTGTTTAATGGATAGCAATTAGATGTTTGATTTTATGATTAGTATACATTTTGAAGTATACTTTTGATTAATGATCAAAATTCAGAAGGCTAAAGAACATACACTCAGTACACAATGTTCAGATTGAAAATTGAAGGCACAGAAAGAAGTAATTGTAGATTGCAGAAGGTTAAGGAGACTAATTACCCATTCAAGAAGGTACTGCATGGCGGGTTCCAGCTTAATGTCGTTAGCCTTTCGACCACTTATGATTTCCAGGATCACTACGCCATAGCTGTAAGTGTCGACCTTCTCCGAAAGCTGTCCATGGATTGCATACTCAGGTGCTTTGTAACCCCTGTCCAACCACAGCATTTAGATTTAAAACCAGTGGTGAAAATGAATTCAAATCCTATTTAATCGAATTCGAAGCTCTTCCATGTTGTCATTAGAATAGTGTAATGACTGTCTAATTTTTGCTTGATGATCTAAACCTAATCTCTTCTCCTTGATGATCTAAAATCACAGATGACAATTCACTGAATTGAAAAAATTGGGCTTGAGCAATGATCCCAAAGGTGAGTCTTGGGCCTGAAATTTAGATCCTTTTGATTTATTAGAACCAAAGATACAAATGTGCTTCATGAGACCAGGCATAATAAGTCCCTCTGTGCAATTTAAGTCAAATTTTACATGACTGCCTATTTTTTTTACTACAGAATGA
>CM039094.1:58081878-58118345 GCA_022113865.1 Chimonanthus praecox | reverse complement strand
GCAACCAGTGAGGAAAGCTTCGCTTTTCTACCCACCGAGGCAACAAAGATACTTAGGGTTCTACTCAGAAACCAGTACCCTTGTTACATCAGCTGCCTCAACTGTTTGAATTATGACCATGGCAATATTTGCCTAGTCAGAATTCATAGGGGAGAAATTTCGTTAAATCCTCATTACCGTCACCCAGATTCAGCGACAAAGATGATAGAGGATGTCGATGTCTTTAAAAACAATATTGTGAATATCCAGAGATTGCAGAAGCTTCTCTGTATGGATAACTTTGAACATTGGACTATTTATTGTTCTAGTTCTCTTGTTATACAAACAGGCTGTATATTTGGAAATGAGATAGCCATTGACATCAACAGAAAAAACCAAGAGGATCCAGTTGAGATCACCATCTCTCTGCCAATTGAAGATCTGACAACAATTGGACTTCAACACGGCGAAGAAACAAGAAGGAGAGCTCTCTGTCTTTACCCTAAAGACAAAGTTGAGGAGCTTATCCTACAAGCTTCAGAGTTCCTGCCTATGACAGATTCTGACCATGATGAAGGATCTTCAAAAGATTACGGTGGACCCCATGAGCACATGGACATGTCCCCTGCCGACACAAGCAGACAAATCTGCCATCATGACAGCATGGGAAAAGGAAAAAAGAAAAAGAAAAAGAAGTCGCGGACCCCTCCGCCATCAACCAAAGACCCGCCTTTTGAAGATAACAAGTTATCTATTCAAGAGACGACAAAAGAATAAAGCAAAAGCAAGACTCTGCTTTTCTTTATTAAAGAGCCGGGCCAGTTGTGCCCACTTTTCGACCGAGGTTTCCCGGTTGATTTTGTTTTCTCTCTCCCTGCCTTCTCTATATAAAGGGCAGAATTCTCTTTAGTTTGTATCAGGAGTTCGGATAGCAAATCTATAAGCTGAAGAACCCTTTAGGTATGAGCGGCTAAACCCTTTCGGGCCTGTCCGATGGGGAAGCCTTTTATTTTCATGTTATTGTATTATCTTCTTTTGTTATGAAATACATGAATGTTTAAGGAAATACTTTATCTTCCTTGATTGATCTTTGTTTATGCATAATTATTGTCCTAAACTGTCCTTGTGAATTTATCTATGATTCTCGAAGCATAAGTCCTACAAGCCGTAGTGAGGCACTGGCTAACCGTTGATTGCCGCAGGCGAGTGAGGCCGTTATGGCATGTTGTTGTTAGCACCGCCAAAGACGAGTACCTTTGTTGGTTTCTTGGAAAGATTATGTTAGAGATAGTAGTGCCGGTTCTAATGTTTCTTGTGAAACGTCGATATGGCATCATGGTTTTAACCATCCCTACTGTTCATCACCATCTTGACTCAATCGTCATCAGATGTGTGTATCAATCACCTTGACTAAAAATGTCATCAGGAGATTGCAGCCTTGGGGCCAGATTGAGCTTTCTTCTAAGAAAGATTGATGTTTACCGGACAAAACCCTTGCATAAATAAGTATGATCAGTGGCTGGAAGCGAAGTGGACCCTTTATCTATTTAGAGCAATTTATAAAGAAGTGATACAGTAATTGAAAGTAGAGGTGAAACCTAAGGACAAGCTTGACCTCTCTCCCTTATTTGCTTTTACAAGTGCATAGTTGATAACTTGCGTTTAGACGAATTCTCAATTTCCGCTTAAAACTGTTTTGAGATCGCCTAAGTCCATATTGGTATCAGAGCAAGGTTATCCTAGGAAACAGTAACCACAGTCGCTACAGAAGTAGCAAAAGCCTATACCATGCCTGGTATACCTAGACCGCCTGGATTTAACAATCCAAGGCTATTCCCAGAACCGCCTGATTTCTCAGCCGGACCAGCCATGAATAGTGAAGAACTATTCACACCCAGTCTTCACCCAGAAGAACCAACAAATACTGAACCAGTAGAGTTGTTTCTCTCAGCCGAAGAAAACTTTGAGCCTACCCAGCTGGTAGAACAAGAACCAGAGATGACTCGAGAAGAAATAGAATATACTATTCTCCACTCAGAACCATTCTGGCCTAGAGAATCTGTAGAACCTACAGAGTACCATAGTGAGCCATCATTCGACTCTGACGGAGTCCCCCTTGATGACATACTATCACCACTCGATAGGATGACTACAGAAGAGCTTAGAGCCTACTACGGAGTCAGTCCACCCAGACCTGACCCTGAACCTAGAGCACCTGAGCCCACAGAGATTGAGCAGATGACTGAAGAACTTAGAGAATTCTACACAGACATCTTACCTCAAACCCAGTTCCCTCCTATCCCTAGAAGAGCTAGGACTCAAGAAGCCCGACAGGCTAGAGCAACTAGGAGAGAAGCCAGATGGACAGAGTCAGCCCCTGACCTACGAACAGGAGAGATGAGACGTATTCCCCCTCTTTGGGAAATACCAAATCCCATTCCTCGAGCAGCTCAAGGACTACCTATCCTACCAAGAATTAGAGATATGGCCATAAGAAGGTCTAGACTTCGAGACAACGCCTATGCCATAACCATAGACAGACCTCTTGCCTTTCATGAAGATTTGCAGGAGTACCAGAGAATCCTTAGATTTGGAAATATTGCTTACTCAGACAACCGAGACAGCATTATGGAAATTCTTAGGATAGTAGAGAGAGACTTTCAGTATGTCCATAACCCACATACCAGAGACGTCTTGCAAAGAGACCCCATAGTTACATGGGATGATTTCTATTTGAAATCAATAGAGATCCAGCAACGGATCTACAAAGAGAAAATGGCCCGTGAAGATATTGCAGAATATCGGAGGACATTTTATAGAGCCGTCTTTGATAAAGACATCCACGCAGTTTATGCAAAGAATATGCATAAGCTTGTGGCAGCATTTGAAGATTACAAATGGTACGTTCATCGGACCATTCGTGAAATTCAAATTAGAGAAGACTCAGTGCAGTCAGAGACATTGAACTATAGTGATCAATGAACAGAAAAAAGACAGAACTACTCCCTCGTCTCTACGAGTGGATAACAGCAGAGAATGAGATAGTTACATCTCAAGAGCTTCCGATTGATGGCAATTGGAACCCAGACAGAACGATTACATACCTTGAGTATGATAATTGTCTAAGAGACCCGAGTGCTAAGTCACTAGCACACCAAAGCAATGACCTAGCTAGAAAGCTAAGATGGGTCATTGAGCTAGTTGGAAAGATACTAGCTGACACCAGATGCCTGTTAACAAGGATCCTTCCCAGGATAGCAGAAGGCATTCAGGCCCTAATAGAACGGGTAAACAGTCTTTATGATCTTCATAAGGAAAACTCAGAGAAACTGCAAGAACTGCAGAACTCCATCGAAGAGATCGATAGGAGAAGCTCCGTACGACTGACCTTTCTAGCCCAGAGGATAGTTGGCGGATCCAAGAAGATAGAGCCCTTTCCAAGTAGTGAAAATGAGTACACAACCCAACTTTGATTTGGTACCGTACGTAGACCAAGACATGTTGGTACCCTTAGAAGAAAAGAAGGTCATAGAATTGACACCCCAAGATTGGGATGAGGTTGTAGAAGAAATCCTACGACAGAGCCACGTTACAGCCGTTAATGTAGAAACATTGAACGAGGTAGGTAACGAGCTAGCCAAGAGAGTTTGCCAGCTTCAAGCAGGATTGATCCATAGCCATAAAGAAATTACCCAAGACATGGCCAAGGAACAATCTGTCAGCTTATTAAAAGAAGGAATTAATATGTTTTATCATCAGTTCAAGCATATGCTTACGAACCTTGATAAAGCTTTTAGTTTCACTTATTCTAAGCTTGATACTGCTATTGGTCAACTAGAGTTAAAGAAAGCAATTGATGTAGTTAACACTAATGTCAAGAGCCTTCATCAGAAGATAGAGTCAGAACTTTTAGAGACAAGGCTAGAACTTGAATCGAAGGTTAAGACCGAGTTCTTCACCACAGACCAAAGTATAGACGACTTGCAGAAGTCATTCCTAAACAGTGAGCAGAGGTTGAAAGACCATATTTCTCAGACTTTCAAGAATATTACTTGTGAGGTTAGAGGAATGCCTGACACTAAAGAAATAGGAAAGAAATTCGAAGATGAATTTCAGCGCTATACTAAAGAAAGAGAATCCGATCTAGAGGAGGTTAAGAAAACCTTAAAAGAGATCAAAGCAAAAGTAGATAGGATAGAACCAGTAAACTATCCTTTGCTAGGAAGTAAGATTGCAACCCTCGTATACCGAGAAGTCGCATCCCTTGCAGCAACTAGTCTAGAGACCCTTCGAACAATTGATCTTAAACTCGCCTCAGAGGTTAGATCCGTTAGAGAAGAAAGCCTTAAGATGACTAGGTCTATAGAGCAGCAGTTGGCTAAGATTCTCTTAGGAAAGGTTAACACCATTCCGATAGAAAGCCTAGCTACCAAACCGGTCAGAACCATTAATGATGGGAGAGACCAGAGTCGGTTAAGAATAGACCAGAAACCCTTAGGAAAAACTTTAGAGAAACCTAAACAGATGTTTGGAATGTTCACTCTAAAGAGGGGAAAAGAAAAAGTCGCCAATTGGATATCCGAGAGAGATAGACCAAAGGTGAGTTGGCATGAGCTTTCAGAATCAACAAAGGAATATATCTCTAAGAATCTGAAAGAAGAAAGATTGCCGAAACCAAGATTCCAAGACATTTTCGTCAATGGAAGAAACCCAGTAGCGGAGAATTATCACATCGCCCGATGGGATAACAGTCACACGCTAAGAGCACATTATCAGGTAATTTCCGTTTTTAACAAAAAATGGATTGAGAACTTTGTTAAGAAAGGATACAAGTTGGTTACATATGGATTATTCCAGTGTCGCCTTCAAGGTCTTCATTTGCCAGATCGGCGAAAGAGGATTTGTTGCCTGTTAATAGACGAGCGATATAGTTCGCTTAGGAAGAACATTATTGGATTAGGAATGCTTTCCTTTGAAAATAATGAGTCCTACTTTTCGTGTATACCAGCATACACAGTAGGAATAGATAGCCTAGATCAGCTTAAGATCATTATTGATTTTAAGGGCTACGAAGAGGTTCTTCATCCAGGAAGAAGCGTTGTCAGTCTGCAAACACAGATGACCGTGATGTTTCACAAAGAGCCACAGCAGACACTTGTTGATGATATTCCTCGCGGAATCCTTGGTCAACAGTTAGCTGTTAACTCTTATAGTGTAGACGGTATTCATGATTATACCTTCGCACATCACAACGCAGCAGCTTCTTATGAGGAAGAACAGAGAATTCATCATTGGGAATTCAAAGAACATAGGCCAATGATTAGAAAGTATGATCAGCTGCAATATTGCAGTCAGGATGAAAAAGGAAACGTCCATTTTGGAATTTCTAGTTCCGCTTCAGTACCCCAAAAGGAGAACCAGCAAGAAGCCTTTTTCAATCAGAGTGTGCAAGCTGAGCATAGTGAGCAGAGAAGGAACTCGATTTCCTTAAGTTGGTCGACAGGAGAAGAAGGATCGTCTAGCACTAGCACCTTCCTAAACCCTAAACCAAACCCAGAGCTCAAAATTCCTCCAATCAACAGATCATTTTCTTTTGACTTCAAAAGGAAACATGAATTCAGTATGATTGACTCAGATCAGCCTAAGATACCTATCCTTCATACCCCAGAAGACATTAGGTTTACGCAGGATATCCTATCTTGTAAAACAGTCTTAGAGATGAAGAAGGTTTGCGAGAGAGCAAAAGGCATCAAAGACTTCCATGAGGCAAATGCCATTCTTGGAAGATCAGAGAGAAAGGAACCCCCTAGGAATAATATAATTTTCCCTGGAGAATTTCCTTATCAGCCCAAGACGGTAGTTTATCAGACCATAGGAGGAAACCTTCCTAGATACGCTGATGGATATACCAACCAGAGGTATATGGAAGAAAAGCCAATACCTACAGAAGGTCGAGAGTTAAATATCGACAGAGTTAGTGATATCAACCAAGCCTTGAAAGATTGGGAAAGATGCATGGAGATATGCTTCGCTCTCAATGCTACATGGAGCGTTGATCAGTGTCACAGGTACGCTGAGTTATCACTAAAAGGAGGAGCGAAAACGTTTATCGATTCGCTTAGGAGACTGAGAGATCCCGAGTCAATAGCATTGATAGAAGGATTAAATCAGAGGAATACCGCAGCAGACGCTGATGGGAATCCGAAAGCCGTAGTAACCGGATATGTTTGGTTATTACACAAGGAGTTCGTCGGAGAGGTAAAACAGTTATCTCAAGAACATCAGACAGAGGTTGCCAAGACTAAGCTTAGCCTGCTTAGGATAGAAAACCTAACCCTGTTAGAAGAATATTCTAACAACTTCAGAGATCTTTACCACAAGTGCGAGGATCGTTCAGAAAATCTTAAGGAAGAGTACTTTAGGAAAATCCCTAAGATTGGAGACACCTTAAGTAGGAAATATGCCGAATTTTCTGGCTACGATGGAGTTAAAGCTAACACTATCGGAGAAAGAATTCAGTTCACCAAGAACATGGTAGCCTACTTAAAGAAAGAGAGTGACGATCATCTAGCTATCAGAAAGGCGTTCGAGAGAGCGAGTTTTGGTAAAGATGAAAGAGATTCAGATATGCCTATCCAATGGAGTGGAAAGAAGAGGCATAAGAAGAGATATAAGGGTATCAAGGAGAAAATCCCTTATAAGAGAAAAAAGTACAGATTTCACAGATCGCGTACTTTCAGAGAGCCTAAGCACATGAGGCAAGGAAAGAGGTATTTTAAGAAAAATACTTCCCCCAACAAGAAGGTCCCGAATTATCGAAAGGACAAAGAAACCACCGGACTACGAGTATGTTGGACGTGTGGAAAGAAAGGACATTTTGCTTCAAAGTGCCCTTTACGAGAGAAAAGGAAACATCAAGTAAATATGATTGAAAACATGTTGAAAGATGCAGACCTTCAAGATATACTACTCTACGAGATAGAAGAGCCATATTTTGACAATGAGTCAGTTTATTCTGTTGAATCAGATGGTGAGACGACAGAATACGAAGAGATCGAAGACAGTTGTTCTTCAGAAGAGGAAATAGATGATGACACAGAATCCAGTTATTCTGCTAATCAGTTTTTCATGGTAAACTTAGGACAGACCAGTGAACCCCTAAGTCAGCCAAAAGACCGATACTTTAAGTACGAAGAACAAGAGTGTACGTTCTTTGGAAATAAGTGGAAGTTGAGTGGAAACCATTACAAGCCAATCCCAAATGGTAAGCATTGGAAGTTCCATTTGCTATGGTCGACAAGTAGTTTCATTTGTGAAGGATGTGGAGAACCGACCAAAGGGACGGATGACATTCACGATTGCTTCATGATGGAACAAGAGTACGAGATCATCTTCCATAAGATGTGTTTCGTAAAAGAGATAGAAGAACTTTGGCCCAAAGAAGGAAAAGAGCTTGTTCTTAAGCTTTATTCGTTATTTTGGAAAGAAGTCGAAGAGAATCGTTTTTCGAAATTCGAAGAACAACAGAGACTGCTAAAGCAAAAGGCTTTAGTGAAAGACAAGTTCAAGGTCATAGACGAATCTAGTCAAGATTCAGACCTCAAAGATTTTGTAGTGACTCCAGGACCAGTTCGTATTCGCGAACCTGAGGAATTCAGTCATATGCAGAATACCCATAGATCTTCCCAACAGGAGGAAGAACCAGGATATAGAGAACCGCCTTGGATGAACCTCCAAGTTGCAAATTGTGGAGATATAAGAGTAAGTGCCCTTGTAGATACAGGAGCAACTACATCTTTTTGTTCACCACAAGTTTTGCCTAAATCTATGATAAAGATAGCAAGTACGCCCAGCAATGGTCAGTACATTAATGGGAGATGATTTCACGATCAAAGCCATTACTGAACCGTTATTTTTATCAGATTTAGCGGAAAGAGTTCAAGTTGAGCATTCATTTTGGATTTTAGAAAGTCTTAGGACATACGATTTCGTATTCGGAATGGACTTTTTAACCAAATATGAACCCTTTAGCTTCAAGAAAAACAAGCTTTTCTTGACAAAAGACTCAGATTCGACTTATGTTTTGATCTACGCGATCATACATCAGAAGTTGAGCAGCTTGAGCATGGTGAGAGACCTACACCAACCCTAGAACAGCAAGAACAGCTGAGTGCGTTCCTAGAACCAGAACCTAAGCCACCCGACTTAGAATTAGAGTTGTGTGATTGTGATAAGACACCTGACTCACAATCAATAGGAACAGATAAAGATAATGGCTTCAGACCCGAGCACGTCTTGTTCGAAATTGAAACCCATTATAGAGTTCTCGCAGAAGAGAAAAAAGAGAGAGCTAGACTTAGAAGAAAGCAACAGCAAGAGTTACTTCTAAGGAAGCTAGGAGCGAACTTGAGTAAGAATCCGGTAGAACACTGGAGTACAGAAAAACCGCTTTGTACACTCAAGATCAAGGACCCAGACAGAGTCATCAAAGGAGCTGTTTTCGCAGCAAACTTAGATGAGCGAAAAGAGATGAATAGACAATGCGCCGATCTTCTAGCCAGAGGATTAATTCGTAGATCAACTTCACCTCATAGTAGCACTGCCTTTTTGGTCAACAACCACTCTGAACAAGTCAGAGGAGAAAAGAGAATGGTCATAGATTATAGGTTGTTAAACAACAACACTATAGATGAGCATTACCAGATTCCTGGAAAGGAAAACTTGATTCAGTTAATTACAGACCGTAAATGGTTTAGTAAATTCGACTGTAAGTCAGGATTTCACCAGATAGCTATGGAAGAAGAATCATCCCATGGACAGCCTTCTCCATACCAGGAGACAAGTTTGAATGGCTAGTTATGCCTTTTGGACTCAAGAATGCACCCCAGATCTTTCAAAGGAGAATGGACAGCATTTTTAGAGAGCACCTAGATTATTGTCTTGTCTACATCGACGACATCCTAGTTGCATCCAAAACAGAAGAAGAGCACATGATCCATGTACAAAAGGTCATCGGAAGTATCCGAAAGCATGGAATCGTGATCTCACCAACTAAGTGTGAGTTGGTTCAGCAGACGATTAAGTTCCTTGGAGTAGAGATCTCGAATGGCCAGATCACCCTTCAAGAGCACATAACTAAGAAAATT
Source organism: Chimonanthus praecox (assembly GCA_022113865.1). Classification (NCBI taxonomy): domain Eukaryota; kingdom Viridiplantae; phylum Streptophyta; class Magnoliopsida; order Laurales; family Calycanthaceae; genus Chimonanthus; species Chimonanthus praecox. The sequence goes on along the minus strand of CM039094.1, from coordinate 58,109,220 downwards.
TTAGAGTTTCCCGAGGTTATCCCTAATCGAAAGAAACTTCAATCTTATCTTGGTTTGCTTAATTGTGCAGCTGATTATATCAAAGACTTGGCTAAATTAAGAGCCAGCCTCTCGACGAAACTTCGAAAGACTGAAGTAACGAATCCCTACACTTGGGACAAGAGAGACAGAGAGATAGTTCGACAGATTAGAACTATAGTAGAGAAGCTACCACCTTTAGCTTTACCTACACCAGACGATGAGTTCATCGTACAGGTCGATGCTTCATCAGGCAAGCACGACGAACCAGGACAATGGGGAGCGGTATACTATGTTGTTAACAAGTATGACCCTGAGAAGACCAGGAGACTATGTTGTTACAAGTCTGGAACCTTTAGTAGCCCAGAGACTAGATACCACACCCATGAGAAAGAACTGCTTGCAGTTATCAGAGCACTTCAGAAGTGAACTATTCTGAGACCCCAGCCGTTTCTAGTCGAAACAGTAGTACATTTGTTCGGTCATTCATGAAGTTGAGCCTGAGCAATGTAACCAAGAGCAGGTTGATCACCTGGCAGAGTTATCTTTTCGGTTTCAAGTTTGACATCAAGCACCTTCCCGGAAAGAAGAACATAGTTGCAGATATTCTTTCGAGAGATCCCATTTTTCAAAATAATGATTCATTGCCCACTAATGAGTTATTTGCTTGTTTTACAGGAAAACGGAAGATAGATCAGAAGATGGAACACACCATCTCCGAGCAGGAATACAGAATCCTGAAGAACCTTCTCAACAAGGCAGAAGGAACCAGTTCAGATTCAGCCATGGACGTAAACTCAGAAGACGAGTTTTCCAAGGTTGAAAAGAAAGGCAAGAAGGCCAAAGTTGAGCAAGTTGATCCTTTCATCTTGCTCGCCACAGAGGAAAAGATGTATCCGCCAGGATACAGTCTGATCCAAAAGAATGAATACATTGAATTTGCCAATGTGTTTATTAAAAAGCTTGCTAAGAAAGAGCAGATGCCCATAAGCGATGGGATAAGAAAGCAGTTTTCCACTTATGAGTTGGCTCTCGCCGATTCATTATGGAATGCTAATAAGAGAAAATACTCAATTGAGTTTCAAACAAGGTCTCACAGCCATCCTTCGTGGATTCAGGGCTTACAGGAGACGCGCTGAGGAACAGCACAAGAAAGGAACAGTTGTTTCCAAAGATAGCACTTTCACTTATCTGAAAGTGACAGAGCCGATTCAGAGAATCAAATATCAAAAGCTATGTTTCCGACTGAATGTTATTTCTAACTTCCGGCAGAGAAAAGAAACTAGCAAGACAGAGCAGGAAGGCCTACTAAAAGTTGTAGACCTTTTGGAGAAACCCAAGAACTTCATGCGGGTTTACCAGTACTCAGAGATCATCCCGGCTATCCAGATTTGTGGAGAGCCGTCGACACGGGATCTAAGTGATTTGGTGTTACTTTTCCATATGGGAATGATTTACACCATTCAGGCAACCAGTGAGGAAAGCTTCGCTTTTCTACCCACCGAGGCAACAAAGATACTTAGGGTTCTACTCAGAAACCAGTACCCTTGTTACATCAGCTGCCTCAACTGTTTGAATTATGACCATGGCAATATTTGCCTAGTCAAATTCATAGGGGAGAAATTTCGTTAAATCCTCATTACCGTCACCCAGATTCAGCGACAAAGATGATAGAGGATGTCGATGTCTTTAAAAACAATATTGTGAATATCCAGAGATTGCAGAAGCTTCTCTGTATGGATAACTTTGAACATTGGACTATTTATTGTTCTAGTTCTCTTGTTATACAAACAGGCTGTATATTTGGAAATGAGATAGCCATTGACATCAACAGAAAAAACCAAGAGGATCCAGTTGAGATCACCATCTCTCTGCCAATTGAAGATCTGACAACAATTGGACTTCAACACGGCGAAGAAACAAGAAGGAGAGCTCTCTGTCTTTACCCTAAAGACAAAGTTGTGGAGCTTATCCTACAAGCTTCAGAGTTCCTGCCTATGACAGATTCTGACCATGATGAAGGATCTTCAAAAGATTACGGTGGACCCCATGAGCACATGGACATGTCCCCTGCCGACACAAGCAGACAAATCTGCCATCATGACAGCATGGGAAAAGGAAAAAAGAAAAAGAAAAAGAAGTCGCGGACCCCTCCGCCATCAACCAAAGACCCGCCTTTTGAAGATAACAAGTTATCTATTCAAGAGACGACAAAAGAATAAAGCAAAAGCAAGACTCTGCTTTTCTTTATTAAAGAGCCGGGCCAGTTGTGCCCACTTTTCGACCGAGGTTTCCCGGTTGATTTTGTTTTCTCTCTCCCTGCCTTCTCTATATAAAGGGCAGAATTCTCTTTAGTTTGTATCAGGAGTTCGGATAGCAAATCTATAAGCTGAAGAACCCTTAGGTATGAGCGGCTAAACCCTTTCGGGCCTGTCCGATGGGGAAGCCTTTTATTTTCATGTTATTGTATTATCTTCTTTTGTTATGAAATACATGAAATGTTTAAGGAAATACTTTATCTTCCTTGATTGATCTTTGTTTATGCATAATTATTGTCCTAAACTGTCCTTGTGAATTATCTATGATTCTCGAAGCATAAGTCCTACAAGCCGTAGTGAGGCACTGGCTAACCGTTGATTGCCGCAGGCGAGTGAGGCCGTTATGGCATGTTGTTGTTAGCACCGCCAAAGACGAGTACCTTTGTTGGTTTCTTGGAAAGATTATGTTAGAGATAGTAGTGCCGGTTCTAATGTTTCTTGTGAAACGTCGATATGGCATCATGGTTTTAACCATCCCTACTGTTCATCACCATCTTGACTCAATCGTCATCAGATGTGTGTATCAATCACCTTGACTAAAAATGTCATCAGGAGATTGCAGCCTTGGGGCCAGATTGAGCTTTCTTCTAAGAAAGATTGATGTTTACCGGACAAAACCCTTGCATAAATAAGTATGATCAGTGGCTGGAAGCGAAGTGGACCCTTTATCTATTTAGAGCAATTTATAAAGAAGTGATACAGTAATTGAAAGTAGAGGTGAAACCTAAGGACAAGCTTGACCTCTCTCCCTTATTTGCTTTTACAAGTGCATAGTTGATAACTTGCGTTTAGACGAATTCTCAATTTCCGCTTAAAACTGTTTTGAGATCGCCTAAGTCCATATTGGTATCAGAGCCAAGGTTATCCTAGGAAACAGTAACCACAGTCGCTACAGAAGTAGCAAAAGCCTATACCATGCCTGGTATACCTAGACCGCCTGGATTTAACAATCCAAGGCTATTCCCAGAACCGCCTGATTTCTCAGCCGGACCAGCCATGAATAGTGAAGAACTATTCACACCCAGTCTTCACCCAGAAGAACCAACAAATACTGAACCAGTAGAGTTGTTTCTCTCAGCCGAAGAAAACTTTGAGCCTACCCAGCTGGTAGAACAAGAACCAGAGATGACTCGAGAAGAAATAGAATATACTATTCTCCACTCAGAACCATTCTGGCCTAGAGAATCTGTAGAACCTACAGAGTACCATAGTGAGCCATCATTCGACTCTGACGGAGTCCCCCTTGATGACATACTATCACCACTTAGGATGACTACAGAAGAGCTTAGAGCCTACTACGGAGTCAGTCCACCCAGACCTGACCCTGAACCTAGAGCACCTGAGCCCACAGAGATTGAGCAGATGACTGAAGAACTTAGAGAATTCTACACAGACATCTTACCTCAAACCCAGTTCCCTCCTATCCCTAGAAGAGCTAGGACTCAAGAAGCCCGACAGGCTAGAGCAACTAGGAGAGAAGCCAGATGGACAGAGTCAGCCCCTGACCTACGAACAGGAGAGATGAGACGTATTCCCCCTCTTTGGGAAATACCAAATCCCATTCCTCGAGCAGCTCAAGGACTACCTATCCTACCAAGAATTAGAGATATGGCCATAAGACGAAGGTCTAGACTTCGAGACAACGCCTATGCCATAACCATAGACAGACCTCTTGCCTTTCATGAAGATTTGCAGGAGTACCAGAGAATCCTTAGATTTGGAAATATTGCTTACTCAGACAACCGAGACAGCATTATGGAAATTCTTAGGATAGTAGAGAGAGACTTTCAGTATGTCCATAACCCACATACCAGAGACGTCTTGCAAAGAGACCCCCATAGTTACATGGGATGATTTCTATTTGAAATCAATAGAGATCCAGCAACGGATCTACAAAGAGAAAATGGCCCGTGAAGATATTGCAGAATATCGGAGGACATTTATAGAGCCGTCTTTGATAAAGACATCCAGCAGTTTATGCAAAGAATATGCATAAGCTTGTGGCAGCATTTGAAGATTACAAATGGTACGTTCATCGGACCATTCGTGAAATTCAAATTAGAGAAGACTCAGTGCAGTCAGAGACATTGAACTATAGTGATCAATGAACAGAAAAAAGACAGAACTACTCCCTCGTCTCTACGAGTGGATAACAGCAGAGAATGAGATAGTTACATCTCAAGAGCTTCCGATTGATGGCAATTGGAACCCAGACAGAACGATTACATACCTTGAGTATAAATTGTCTAAGAGACCCGAGTGCTAAGTCACTAGCACACCAAAGCAATGACCTAGCTAGAAAGCTAAGATGGGTCATTGAGCTAGTTGGAAAGATACTAGCTGACACCAGATGCCTGTTAACAAGGATCCTTCCCAGGATAGCAGAAGGCATTCAGGCCCTAATAGAACGGGTAAACAGTCTTTATGATCTTCATAAGGAAAACTCAGAGAAACTGCAAGAACTGCAGAACTCCATCGAAGAGATCGATAGGAGAAGCTCCGTACGACTGACCTTTCTAGCCCAGAGGATAGTTGGCGGATCCAAGAAGATAGAGCCCTTTCCAAGTAGTGAAATGAGTACACAACCCAACTTTGATTTGGTACCGTACGTAGACCAAGACATGTTGGTACCCTTAGAAGAAAAGAAGGTCATAGAATTGACACCCCAAGATTGGGATGAGGTTGTAGAGAAATCCTACGACAGAGCCACGTTACAACCGTTAATGTAGAAACATTGAACGAGGTAGGTAACGAGCTAGCCAAGAGAGTTTGCCAGCTTCAAGCAGGATTGATCCATAGCCATAAAGAAATTACCCAAGACATGGCCAAGGAACAATCTGTCAGCTTATTAAAAGAAGGAATTAATATGTTTTATCATCAGTTCAAGCATATGCTTACGAACCTTGATAAAGCTTTAGTTTCACTTATTCTAAGCTTGAACTGCTATTGGTCAACTAGAGTTAAAGAAAGCAATTGATGTAGTTTAACACTAATGTCAAGAGCCTTCATCAGAAGATAGAGTCAGAACTTTTAGAGACAAGGCTAGAACTTGAATCGAAGGTTAAGACCGAGTTCTTCACCACAGACCAAAGTATAGACGACTTGCAGAAGTCATTCCTAAACAGTGAGCAGAGGTTGAAAGACCATATTTCTCAGACTTTCAAGAATATTACTTGTGAGGTTAGAGGAATGCCTGACACTAAAGAAATAGGAAAGAAATTCGAAGATGAATTTCAGCGCTATACTAAAGAAGAGAATCCGATCTAGAGGAGGTTAAGAAAACCTTAAAAGAGATCAAAGCAAAAGTAGATAGGATAGAACCAGTAAACTATCCTTTGCTAGGAAGTAAGATTGCAACCCTCGTATACCGAGAAGTCGCATCCCTTGCAGCAACTAGTCTAGAGACCCTTCGAACAATTGATCTTAAACTCGCCTCAGAGGTTAGATCCGTTAGAGAAGAAAGCCTTAAGATGACTAGGTCTATAGAGCAGTTGGCTAAGATTCTCTTAGGAAAGGTTAACACCATTCCGATAGAAAGCCTAGCTACCAAACCGGTCAGAACCATTAATGATGGGGAGACCAGAGTCGGTTAAGAATAGACCAGAAACCCTTAGGAAAAACTTTAGAGAAACCTAAACAGATGTTTGGAATGTTCACTCTAAAGAGGGGAAAAGAAAAAGTCGCCAATTGGATATCCGAGAGAGATAGACCAAAGGTGAGTTGGCATGAGCTTTCAGAATCAACAAAGGAATATATCTCTAAGAATCTGAAAGAAGAAAGATTGCCGAAACCAAGATTCCAAGACATTTTCGTCAATGGAAGAAACCCAGTAGCGGAGAATTATCACATCGCCCGATGGGATAACAGTCACACGCTAAGAGCACATTATCAGGTAATTTCCGTTTTTAACAAAAAATGGATTGAGAACTTTGTTAAGAAAGGATACAAGTTGGTTACATATGGATTATTCCAGTGTCGCCTTCAAGGTCTTCATTTGCCAGATCGGCGAAAGAGGATTTGTTGCCTGTTAATAGACGAGCGATATAGTTCGCTTAGGAAGAACATTATTGGATTAGGAATGCTTTCCTTTGAAAATAATGAGTCCTACTTTTCGTGTATACCAGCATACACAGTAGGAATAGATAGCCTAGATCAGCTTAAGATCATTATTGATTTTAAGGGCTACGAAGAGGTTCTTCATCCAGGAAGAAGCGTTGTCAGTCTGCAAACACAGATGACCGTGATGTTTCACAAAGAGCCACAGCAGACACTTGTTGATGATATTCCTCGCGGAATCCTTGGTCAACAGTTAGCTGTTAACTCTTATAGTGTAGACGGTATTCATGATTATACCTTCGCACATCACAACGCAGCAGCTTCTTATGAGGAAGAACAGAGAATTCATCATTGGGAATTCAAAGAACATAGGCCAATGATTAGAAAGTATGATCAGCTGCAATATTGCAGTCAGGATGAAAAAGGAAACGTCCATTTTGGAATTTCTAGTTCCGCTTCAGTACCCCAAAAGGAGAACCAGCAAGAAGCCTTTTTCAATCAGAGTGTGCAAGCTGAGCATAGTGAGCAGAGAAGGAACTCGATTTCCTTAAGTTGGTCGACAGGAGAAGAAGGATCGTCTAGCACTAGCACCTTCCTAAACCCTAAACCAAACCCAGAGCTCAAAATTCCTCCAATCAACAGATCATTTTCTTTTGACTTCAAAAGGAAACATGAATTCAGTATGATTGACTCAGATCAGCCTAAGATACCTATCCTTCATACCCCAGAAGACATTAGGTTTACGCAGGATATCCTATCTTGTAAAACAGTCTTAGAGATGAAGAAGGTTTGCGAGAGAGCAAAAGGCATCAAAGACTTCCATGAGGCAAATGCCATTCTTGGAAGATCAGAGAGAAAGGAACCCCCTAGGAATAATATAATTTTCCCTGGAGAATTTCCTTATCAGCCCAAGACGGTAGTTTATCAGACCATAGGAGGAAACCTTCCTAGATACGCTGATGGATATACCAACCAGAGGTATATGGAAGAAAAGCCAATACCTACAGAAGGTCGAGAGTTAAATATCGACAGAGTTAGTGATATCAACCAAGCCTTGAAAGATTGGGAAAGATGCATGGAGATATGCTTCGCTCTCAATGCTACATGGAGCGTTGATCAGTGTCACAGGTACGCTGAGTTATCACTAAAAGGAGGAGCGAAAACGTTTATCGATTCGCTTAGGAGACTGAGAGATCCCGAGTCAATAGCATTGATAGAAGGATTAAATCAGAGGAATACCGCAGCAGACGCTGATGGGAATCCGAAAGCCGTAGTAACCGGATATGTTTGGTTACACAAGGAGTTCGTCGGAGAGGTAAAACAGTTATCTCAAGAACATCAGACAGAGGTTGCCAAGACTAAGCTTAGCCTGCTTAGGATAGAAAACCTAACCCTGTTAGAAGAATATTCTAACAACTTCAGAGATCTTTACCACAAGTGCGAGGATCGTTCAGAAAATCTTAAGGAAGAGTACTTTAGGAAAATCCCTAAGATTGGAGACACCTTAAGTAGGAAATATGCCGAATTTTCTGGCTACGATGGAGTTAAAGCTAACACTATCGGAGAAAGAATTCAGTTCACCAAGAACATGGTAGCCTACTTAAAGAAAGAGAGTGACGATCATCTAGCTATCAGAAAGGCGTTCGAGAGAGCGAGTTTTGGTAAAGATGAAAGAGATTCAGATATGCCTATCCAATGGAGTGGAAAGAAGAGGCATAAGAAGAGATATAAGGGTATCAAGGAGAAAATCCCTTATAAGAGAAAAAAGTACAGATTTCACAGATCGCGTACTTTCAGAGAGCCTAAGCACATGAGGCAAGGAAAGAGGTATTTTAAGAAAAATACTTCCCCCAACAAGAAGGTCCCGAATTATCGAAAGGACAAAGAGACCACCGGACTACGAGTATGTTGGACGTGTGGAAAGAAAGGACATTTTGCTTCAAAGTGCCCTTTACGAGAGAAAAGGAAACATCAAGTAAATATGATTGAAAACATGTTGAAAGATGCAGACCTTCAAGATATGGACTATCTCTACGAGATAGAAGAGCCATATTTGACAATGAGTCAGTTTATTCTGTTGAATCAGATGGTGAGACGACAGAATACGAAGAGATCGAAGACAGTTGTTCTTCAGAGAGGAAATAGATGATGACACAGAATCCAGTTATTCTGCTAATCAGTTTTTCATGGTAAACTTAGGACAGACCAGTGAACCCCTAAGTCAGCCAAAAGACCGATACTTTAAGTACGAAGAACAAGAGTGTACGTTCTTTGGAAATAAGTGGAAGTTGAGTGGAAACCATTACAAGCCAATCCCAAATGGTAAGCATTGGAAGTTTCCATTTGCTATGGTCGACAAGTAGTTTCATTTGTGAAGGATGTGGAGAACCGACCAAAGGGACGGATGACATTCACGATTGCTTCATGATGGAACAAGAGTACGGGATCATCTTCCATAAGATGTGTTTCGTAAAAGAGATAGAAGAACTTTGGCCCAAAGAAGGAAAAGAGCTTGTTCTTAAGCTTTATTCGTTATTTTGGAAAGAAGTCGAAGAGAATCGTTTTTCGAAATTCGAAGAACAACAGAGACTGCTAAAGCAAAAGGCTTTAGTGAAAGACAAGTTCAAGGTCATAGACGAATCTAGTCAAGATTCAGACCTCAAAGATTTTGTAGTGACTCCAGGACCAGTTCGTATTCGCGAACCTGAGGAATTCAGTCATATGCAGAATACCCATAGATCTTCCCAACAGGAGGAAGAACCAGGATATAGAGAACCGCCTTGGATGAACCTCCAAGTTGCAAATTGTGGAGATATAAGAGTAAGTGCCCTTGTAGATACAGGAGCAACTACATCTTTTTGTTCACCACAAGTTTTGCCTAAATCTATGATAAAGATAGCAAGTACGCCCAGCAATGGTCAGTACATTAATGGAGATGATTTCACGATCAAAGCCATTACTGAACCGTTATTTTTATCAGATTTAGCGGAAAGAGTTCAAGTTGAGCATTCATTTTGGATTTTAGAAAGTCTTAGGACATACGATTTCGTATTCGGAATGGACTTTTTAACCAAAATATGAACCCTTTAGCTTCAAGAAAAACAAGCTTTTCTTGACAAAAGACTCAGATTTCGACTTATGTTTTGATCTACGCGATCATACATCAGAAGTTGAGCAGCTTGAGCATGGTGAGAGACCTACACCAACCCTAGAACAGCAAGAACAGCTGAGTGCGTTCCTAGAACCAGAACCTAAGCCACCCGACTTAGAATTAGAGTTGTGTGATTGTGATAAGACACCTGACTCACAATCAATAGGAACAGATAAAGATAATGGCTTCAGACCCGAGCACGTCTTGTTCGAAATTGAAACCCATTATAGAGTTCTCGCAGAAGAGAAAAAGAGAGAGCTAGACTTAGAAGAAAGCAACAGCAAGAGTTACTTCTAAGGAAGCTAGGAGCGAACTTGAGTAAGAATCGTAGAACACTGGAGTACAGAAAAAACCGCTTTGTACACTCAAGATCAAGGACCCAGACAGAGTCATCAAAGGAGCTGTTTTCGCAGCAAACTTAGATGAGCGAAAAGAGATGAATAGACAATGCGCCGATCTTCTAGCCAGAGGATTAATTCGTAGATCAACTTCACCTCATAGTAGCACTGCCTTTTTGGTCAACAACCACTCTGAACAAGTCAGAGAGAAAAGAAAGGTCATAGATTATAGGTTGTTAAACAACAACACTATAGATGAGCATACCAGATTCCTGGAAAGGAAAACTTGATTCAGTTAATTACAGACCGTAAATGGTTTAGTAAATTCGACTGTAAGTCAGGATTTCACCAGATAGCTATGGAAGAAGAATCTATCCCATGGACAGCCTTCTCCATACCAGGAGACAAGTTTGAATGGCTAGTTATGCCTTTTGGACTCAAGAATGCACCCCAGATCTTTCAAAGGAGAATGGACAGCATTTTTAGAGAGCACCTAGATTATTGTCTTGTCTACATCGACGACATCCTAGTTGCATCCAAAACAGAAGAAGAGCACATGATCCATGTACAAAAGGTCATCGGAAGTATCCGAAAGCATGGAATCGTGATCTCACCAACTAAGTGTGAGTTGGTTCAGCAGACGATTAAGTTCCTTGGAGTAGAGATCTCGAATGGCCAGATCACCCTTCAAGAGCACATAACTAAGAAAATTTTAGAGTTCCCGAGGCTATCCCTAATCGAAAGAAACTTCAATCTTATCTTGGTTTGCTTAATTTGCAGCTGATTATATCAAAGACTTGGCTAAATTAAGAGCCAGCCTCTCGACGAAACTTCGAAAGACTGAAGTAACGAATCCCTACACTTGGGACAAGAGAGACAGAGAGATAGTTCGACAGATTAGAACTATAGTAGAGAAGCTAACCACCTTTAGCTTTACCTACACCAGACGATGAGTTCATCGTACAGGTCGATGCTTCATCAGGCAAGCACGACGAACCAGGACAATGGGGAGCGGTATACTATGTTGTTAACAAGTATGACCCTGAGAAGACCAGGAGACTATGTTGTTACAAGTCTGGAACCTTTAGTAGCCCAGAGACTAGATACCACACCCATGAGAAAGAACTGCTTGCAGTTATCAGAGCACTTCAGAAGTATGAACTATTCTGAGACCCCAGCCGTTTCTAGTCGAAACAGATAGTACATTTGTTCGTCATTCATGAAGTTGAGCCTGAGCAATGTAACCAAGAGCAGGTTGATCACCTGGCAGAGTTATCTTTTCGGTTTCAAGTTTGACATCAAGCACCTTCCCGGAAAGAAGAACATAGTTGCAGATATTCTTTCGAGAGATCCCATTTTTCAAAATAATGATTCATTGCCCACTAATGAGTTATTTGCTTGTTTTACAGGAAAACGGAAGATAGATCAGAAGATGGAACACACCATCTCCGAGCAGGAATACAGAATCCTGAAGAACCTTCTCAACAAGGCAGAAGGAACCATTTCAGATTCAGCCATGGACGTAAACTCAGAAGACGAGTTTTCCAAGGTTGAAAAGAAAGGCAAGAAGGCCAAAGTTGAGACAAGTTGATCCTTTCATCTTGCTCGCCACAGAGGAAAAGATGTATCCGCCAGGATACAGTCTGATCCAAAAGAATGAATACATTGAATTTGCCAATGTGTTTATTAAAAAGCTTGCTAAGAAAGAGCAGATGCCCATAAGCGATGGGATAAGAAAGCAGTTTTCCACTTATGAGTTGGCTCTCGCCGATTCATTATGGAATGCTAATAAAGAAAATACTCAATTGAGTTCAAACAAGGTCTCACAGCCATCCTTCGTGATTCAGGCTTACAGGAGACGCGCTGAGGAACAGCACAAGAAAGGAACAGTTGTTTCCAAAGATAGCACTTTCACTTATCTGAAAGTGACAGAGCCGATTCAGAGAATCAAATATCAAAAGCTATGTTTCCGACTGAATGTTATTTCTAACTTCCGGCAGAAAAGAAACTAGCAAGACAGAGCAGGAAGGCCTACTAAAAGTTGTAGACCTTTGGAGAAACCCAAGAACTTCATGCGGTTTACCAGTACTCAGAGATCATCCCGGCTATCCAGATTTGTGGAGAGCCGTCGACACGGGATCTAAGTGATTTGGTGTTACTTTTCCATATGGGAATGATTTACACCATTCAGGCAACCAGTGAGGAAAGCTTCGCTTTTTCTACCCACCGAGGCAACAAAGATACTTAGGGTTCTACTCAGAAACCAGTACCCTTGTTACATCAGCTGCCTCAACTGTTTGAATTATGACCATGGCAATATTTGCCTAGTCAGAATTCATAGGGGAGAAATTTCGTTAAATCCTCATTACCGTCACCCAGATTCAGCGACAAAGATGATAGAGGATGTCGATGTCTTTAAAAACAATATTGTGAATATCCAGAGATTGCAGAAGCTTCTCTGTATGGATAACTTTGAACATTGGACTATTTATTGTTCTAGTTCTCTTGTTATACAAACAGGCTGTATATTTGGAAATGAGATAGCCATTGACATCAACAGAAAAAACCAAGAGGATCCAGTTGAGATCACCATCTCTCTGCCAATTGAAGATCTGACAACAATTGGACTTCAACACGGCGAAGAAACAAGAAGGAGAGCTCTCTGTCTTTACCCTAAAGACAAAGTTGTGGAGCTTATCCTACAAGCTTCAGAGTTCCTGCCTATGACAGATTCTGACCATGATGAAGGATCTTCAAAAGATTACGGTGGACCCCATGAGCACATGGACATGTCCCCTGCCGACACAAGCAGACAAATCTGCCATCATGACAGCATGGGAAAAGGAAAAAAGAAAAAGAAAAAGAAGTCGCGGACCCCTCCGCCATCAACCAAAGACCCGCCTTTTGAAGATAACAAGTTATCTATTCAAGAGACGACAAAAGAATAAAGCAAAAGCAAGACTCTGCTTTTCTTTATTAAAGAGCCGGGCCAGTTGTGCCCACTTTTCGACCGAGGTTTCCCGGTTGATTTTGTTTTCTCTCTCCCCTGCCTTCTCTATATAAAGGGCAGAATTCTCTTTAGTTTGTATCAGGAGTTCGGATAGCAAATCTATAAGCTGAAGAACCCTTTAGGTATGAGCGGCTAAACCCTTTCGGGCCTGTCCGATGGGGAAGCCTTTTATTTTCATGTTATTGTATTATCTTCTTTTGTTATGAAATACATGAATGTTAAGGAAATACTTTATCTTCCTTGATTGATCTTTGTTTATGCATAATTATTGTCCTAAACTGTCCTTGTGAATTTATCTATGATTCTCGAAGCATAAGTCCTACAAGCCGTAGTGAGGCACTGGCTAACCGTTGATTGCCGCAGGCGAGTGAGGCCGTTATGGCATGTTGTTGTTAGCACCGCCAAAGACGAGTACCTTTGTTGGTTTCCTTGGAAAGATTATGTTAGAGATAGTAGTGCCGGTTCTAATGTTTCTTGTGAAACGTCGATATGGCATCATGGTTTTAACCATCCCTACTGTTCATCACCATCTTGACTCAATCGTCATCAGATGTGTGTATCAATCACCTTGACTAAAAATGTCATCAGGAGATTGCAGCCTTGGGGCCAGATTGAGCTTTCTTCTAAGAAAGATTGATGTTTACCGGACAAAACCCTTGCATAAATAAGTATGATCAGTGGCTGGAAGCGAAGTGGACCCTTTATCTATTTAGAGCAATTTATAAAGAAGTGATACAGTAATTGAAAGTAGAGGTGAAACCTAAGGACAAGCTTGACCTCTCTCCCTTATTTGCTTTTACAAGTGCATAGTTGATAACTTGCGTTTAGACGAATTCTCAATTTCCGCTTAAAACTGTTTTGAGATCGCCTAAGTCCATATTGGTATCAGAGCCAAGGTTATCCTAGGAAACAGTAACCACAGTCGCTACAGAAGTAGCAAAAGCCTATACCATGCCTGTATACCTAGACCGCCTGGATTTAACAATCCAAGGCTATTCCCAGAACCGCCTGATTTCTCAGCCGGACCAGCCATGAATAGTGAAGAACTATTCACACCCAGTCTTCACCCAGAAGAACCAACAAATACTGAACCAGTAGAGTTGTTTCTCTCAGCCGAAGAAAACTTTGAGCCTACCCAGCTGGTAGAACAAGAACCAGAGATGACTCGAGAAGAAATAGAATATACTATTCTCCACTCAGAACCATTCTGGCCTAGAGAATCTGTAGAACCTACAGAGTACCATAGTGAGCCATCATTCGACTCTGACGGAGTCCCCCTTGATGACATACTATCACCACTCGATAGGATGACTACAGAAGAGCTTAGAGCCTACTACGGAGTCAGTCCACCCAGACCTGACCCTGAACCTAGAGCACCTGAGCCCACAGAGATTGAGCAGATGACTGAAGAACTTAGAGAATTCTACACAGACATCTTACCTCAAACCCAGTTCCCTCCTATCCCTAGAAGAGCTAGGACTCAAGAAGCCCGACAGGCTAGAGCAACTAGGAGAGAAGCCAGATGGACAGAGTCAGCCCCTGACCTACGAACAGGAGAGATGAGACGTATTCCCCCTCTTTGGGAAATACCAAATCCCATTCCTCGAGCAGCTCAAGGACTACCTATCCTACCAAGAATTAGAGATATGGCCATAAGACGAAGGTCTAGACTTCGAGACAACGCCTATGCCATAACCATAGACAGACCTCTTGCCTTTCATGAAGATTTGCAGGAGTACCAGAGAATCCTTAGATTTGGAAATATTGCTTACTCAGACAACCGAGACAGCATTATGGAAATTCTTAGGATAGTAGAGAGAGACTTTCAGTATGTCCATAACCCACATACCAGAGACGTCTTGCAAAGAGACCCCATAGTTACATGGGATGATTTCTATTTGAAATCAATAGAGATCCAGCAACGGATCTACAAAGAGAAAATGGCCCGTGAAGATATTGCAGAATATCGGAGGACATTTTATAGAGCCGTCTTTGATAAAGACATCCACGCAGTTTATGCAAAGAATATGCATAAGCTTGTGGCAGCATTTGAAGATTACAAATGGTACGTTCATCGGACCATTCGTGAAATTCAAATTAGAGAAGACTCAGTGCAGTCAGAGACATTGAACTATAGTGATCAATGAACAAAAAAAGACAGAACTACTCCCTCGTCTCTACGAGTGGATAACAGAGAATGAGATAGTTACATCTCAAGAGCTTCCGATTGATGGCAATTGGAACCCAGACAGAACGATTACATACCTTGAGTATGATAATTGTCTAAGAGACCCAGTGCTAAGTCACTAGCACACCAAAGCAATGACCTAGCTAGAAAGCTAAGATGGGTCATTGAGCTAGTTGGAAAGATACTAGCTGACACCAGATGCCTGTTAACAAGGATCCTTCCCAGGATAGCAGAAGGCATTCAGGCCCTAATAGAACGGTAAACAGTCTTTATGATCTTCATAAGGAAAACTCAGAGAAACTGCAAGAACTGCAGAACTCCATCGAAGAGATCGATAGGAGAAGCTCCGTACGACTGACCTTTCTAGCCCAGAGGATAGTTGGCGGATCCAAGAAGATAGAGCCCTTTCCAAGTAGTGAAAATGAGTACACAACCCAACTTTGATTTGGTACCGTACGTAGACCAAGACATGTTGGTACCCTTAGAAGAAAAGAAGGTCATAGAATTGACACCCCAAGATTGGATGAGGTTTAGAAGAAATCCTACGACAGAGCCACGTTACAGCCGTTAATGTAGAAACATTGAACGAGGTAGGTAACGAGCTAGCCAAGAGAGTTTGCCAGCTTCAAGCAGGATTGATCCATAGCCATAAAGAAATTACCCAAGACATGGCCAAGGAACAATCTGTCAGCTTATTAAAAGAAGGAATTAATATGTTTTATCATCAGTTCAAGCATATGCTTACGAACCTTGATAAAGCTTTTAGTTTCACTTATTCTAAGCTTGATACTGCTATTGGTCAACTAGAGTTAAAGAAAGCAATTGATGTAGTTAACACTAATGTCAAGAGCCTTCATCAGAAGATAGAGTCAGAACTTTTAGAGACAAGGCTAGAACTTGAATCGAAGGTTAAGACCGAGTTCTTCACCACAGACCAAAGTATAGACGACTTGCAGAAGTCATTCCTAAACAGTGAGCAGAGGTTGAAAGACCATATTTCTCAGACTTTCAAGAATATACTTGTGAGGTTAGAGGAATGCCTGACACTAAAGAAATAGGAAAGAAATTCGAAGATGAATTTCAGCGCTATACTAAGAAAGAGAATCCGATCTAGAGGAGGTTAAGAAAACCTTAAAAGAGATCAAAGCAAAAGTAGATAGGATAGAACCAGTAAACTATCCTTTGCTAGGAAGTAAGATTGCAACCCTCGTATACCGAGAAGTCGCATCCCTTGCAGCAACTAGTCTAGAGACCCTTCGAACAATTGATCTTAAACTCGCCTCAGAGGTTAGATCCGTTAGAGAAGAAAGCCTTAAGATGACTAGGTCTATAGAGCAGCAGTTGGCTAAGATTCTCTTAGGAAAGGTTAACACCATTCCGATAGAAAGCCTAGCTACCAAACCGGTCAGAACCATTAATGATGGGAGAGACCAGAGTCGGTTAAGATAGACCAGAAACCCTTAGGAAAAACTTTAGAGAAACCTAAACAGATGTTGGAATGTTCACTCTAAAGAGGGGAAAAGAAAAAGTCGCCAATTGGATATCCGAGAGAGATAGACCAAAGGTGAGTTGGCATGAGCTTTCAGAATCAACAAAGGAATATATCTCTAAGAATCTGAAAGAAGAAAGATTGCCGAAACCAAGATTCCAAGACATTTTCGTCAATGGAAGAAACCCAGTAGCGGAGAATTATCACATCGCCCGATGTACTAAAGAGAGAGAATCCGATCTAGAGGAGGTTAAGAAAACCTTAAAAGAGATCAAAGCAAAAGTAGATAGGATAGAACCAGTAAACTATCCTTTGCTAGGAAGTAAGATCGCAACCCTCGTATACCGAGAAGTCGCATCCCTTGCAGCAACTAGTCTAGAGACCCTTCGAACAATTGATCTTAAACTCGCCTCAGAGGTTAGATCCGTTAGAGAAGAAAGCCTTAAGATGACTAGGTCTATAGAGCAGCAGTTGGCTAAGATTCTCTTAGGAAAGGTTAACACCATTCCGATAGAAAGCCTAACTACCAAACCGGTCAGAACCATTAATGATGGGAGAGACCAGAGTCGGTTAAGAATAGACCAGAAACCCTTAGGAAAAACTTTAGAGAAACCTAAACAGATGTTTGGAATGTTCACTCTAAAGAAGGGAAAAGAAAAAGTCGCCAATTGGATATCCGAGAGAGATAGACCAAAGGTGAGTTGGCATGAGCTTTCAGAATCAACAAAGGAATATATCTCTAAGAATCTGAAAGAAGAAAGATTGCCGAAACCAAGATTCCAAGACATTTTCGTCAATGGAAGAAACCCAGTAGCGGAGAATTATCACATCGCCCGATGGGATAACAGTCACACGCTAAGAGCACATTATCAGGTAATTTCCGTTTTTAACAAAAAATGGATTGAGAACTTTGTTAAGAAAGGATACAAGTTGGTAACATATGGATTATTCCAGTGTCGCCTTCAAGGTCTTCATTTGCCAGATCGGCGAAAGAGGATTTGTTGCCTGTTAATAGACGAGCGATATAGTTCGCTTAGGAAGAACATTATTGGATTAGGAATGCTTTCCTTTGAAAATAATGAGTCCTACTTTTCGTGTATACCAGCATACACAGTAGGAATAGATAGCCTAGATCAGCTTAAGATCATTATTGATTTTAAGGGCTACGAAGAGGTTCTTCATCCAGGAAGAAGCGTTGTCAGTCTGCAAACACAGATGACCGTGATGTTTCACAAAGAGCCACAGCAGACACTTGTTGATGATGATATTCCTCGCGGAATCCTTGGTCAACAGTTAGCTGTTAACTCTTATGTAGACGGTATTCATGATTATACCTTCGCACATCACAACGCAGCAGCTTCTTATGAGGAAGAACAGAGAATTCATCATTGGGAATTCAAAGAACATAGGCCAATGATTAGAAAGTATGATCAGCTGCAATATTGCAGTCAGGATGAAAAAGGAAACGTCCATTTTGGAATTTCTAGTTCCGCTTCAGTACCCCAAAAGGAGAACCAGCAAGAAGCCTTTTCAATCAGAGTGTGCAAGCTGAGCATAGTGAGCAGAGAAGGAACTCGATTTCCTTAAGTTGGTCGACAGGAGAAGAAGGATCGTCTAGCACTAGCACCTTCCTAAACCCTAAACCAAACCCAGAGCTCAAAATTCCTCCAATCAACAGATCATTTTCTTTTGACTTCAAAAAGAAACATGAATTCAGTATGATTGACTCAGATCAGCCTAAGATACCTATCCTTCATACCCCAGAAGACATTAGGTTTACGCAGGATATCCTATCTTGTAAAACAGTCTTAGAGATGAAGAAGGGTTTGCGAGAGAGCAAAAGGCATCAAAGACTTCCATGAGGCAAATGCCATTCTTGGAAGATCAGAGAAAGGAACCCCCTAGGAATAATATAATTTTCCCTGGAGAATTTCCTTACCAGCCCAAGACGGTAGTTTATCAGACCATAGGAGGAAACCTTCCTAGATACGCTGATGGATATACCAACCAGAGGTATATGGAAGAAAAGCCAATACCTACAGAAGGTCGAGAGTTAAATATCGACAGAGTTAGTGATATCAACCAAGCCTTGAAAGATTGGGAAAGATGCATGGAGATATGCTTCGCTCTCAATGCTACATGGAGTGTTGATCAGTGTCACAGGTACGCTGAGTTATCACTAAAAGGAGGAGCGAAAACGTTTATCGATTCGCTTAGGAGACTGAGAGATCCCGAGTCAATAGCATTGATAGAAGGATTAAATCAGAGGAATACCGCAGCAGACGCTGATGGGAATCCGAAAGCCGTAGTAACCGGATATGTTTGGTTATTACACAAGGAGTTCGTTGGAGAGGTAAAACAGTTATCTCAAGAACATCAGACAGAGGTTGCCAAGACTAAGCTTAGCCTGCTTAGGATAGAAAACCTAACCCTGTTAGAAGAATATTCTAACAACTTCAGAGATCTTTACCACAAGTGCGAGGATCGTTCAGAGAATCTTAAGGAAGAGTACTTTAGGAAAATCCCTAAGATTGGAGACACCTTAAGTAGGAAATATGCCGAATTTTCTGGCTACGATGGAGTTAAAGCTAACACTATCGGAGAAAGAATTCAGTTCACCAAGAACATGGTAGCCTACTTAAAGAAAGAGAGTGACGATCATCTAGCTATCAGAAAGGCGTTCGAGAGAGCGAGTTTTGGTAAAGATGAAAGAGATTCAGATATGCCTATCCAATGGAGTGGAAAGAAGAGGCATAAGAAGAGATATAAGGGTATCAAGGAGAAGATCCCTTATAAGAGAAAAAAGTACAGATTTCACAGATCGCGTACTTTCAGAGAGCCTAAGCACATGAGGCAAGGAAAGAGGTATTTTAAGAAAAATACTTCTCCCAACAAGAAGGTCCCGAATTATCGAAAGGACAAAGAAACCACCGGACTACGAGTATGTTGGACGTGTGGAAAGAAAGGACATTTGCTTCAAAGTGCCCTTTACGAGAGAAAGGAAACATCAAGTAAATATGATTGAAAACATGTTGAAAGATGCAGACCTTCAAGATATGGACTATCTCTACGAGATAGAAGAGCCATATTTTGACAATGAGTCAGTTTATTCTGTTGAATCAGATGGTGAGACGACAGAATACGAAGAGATCGAAGACAGTTGTTCTTCAGAAGAGGAAATAGATGATGACACAGAAATCCAGTTATTCTGCTAATCAGTTTTTCATGGTAAACTTAGGACAGACCAGTGAACCCCTAAGTCAGCCAAAAGACCGATACTTTAAGTACGAGGAACAAGAGTGTACGTTCTTTGGAAATAAGTGGAAGTTGAGTGGAAACCATTACAAGCCAATCCCAAATGGTAAGCATTGGAAGTTCCATTTGCTATGGTCGACAAGTAGTTTCATTTGTGAAGGATGTGGAGAACCGACCAAAGGGACGGATGACATTCACGATTGCTTCATGATGGAACAAGAGTACGGGATCATCTTCCATAAGATGTGTTTCGTAAAAGAGATAGAAGAACTTTGGCCCAAAGAAGGAAAAGAGCTTGTTCTTAAGCTTTATTCGTTATTTTTGGAAAGAAGTCGAAGAGAATCGTTTTTCGAAATTCGAAGAACAACAGAGACTGCTGAAGCAAAAGGCTTTAGTGAAAGACAAGTTCAAGGTCATAGACGAATCTAGTCAAGATTCAGACCTCAAAGATTTTGTAGTGACTCCAGACCAGTTCGTATTCGCGAACCTGAGGAATTCAGTCATATGCAGAATACCCATAGATCTTCCCAACAGGAGGAAGAACCAGATATAGAGAGCCGCCTTGGATGAACCTCCAAGTTGCAAATTGGAGATATAAGAGTAAGTGCCCTTGTAGATACAGGAGCAACTACATCTTTTTGTTCACCACAAGTTTTGCCTAAATCTATGATAAAGATAGCAAGTACGCCCAGCAATGGTCAGTACATTAATGGAGTTGATTTCACGATCAAAGCCATTACTGAACCGTTATTTTTATCAGATTTAGCGGAAAGAGTTCAAGTTGAGCATTCATTTTGGATTTTAGAAAGTCTTAGGACATACGATTTCGTATTCGGAATGGACTTTTTAACCAAATATGAACCCTTTAGCTTCAAGAAAAACAAGCTTTTCTTGACAAAAGACTCAGATTTCGACTTATGTTTTGATCTACGCGATCATACATCAGAAGTTGAGCAGCTTGAGCATGGTGAGAGACCTACACCAACCCTAGAACAGCAAGAACAGCTGAGTGCGTTCCTAGAACCAGAACCTAAGCCACCCGACTTAGAATTAGAGTTGTGTGATTGTGATGAGACACCTGACTCACAATCAATAGGAACAGATAAAGATAATGGCTTCAGACCCGAGCACGTCTTGTTCGAAATTGAAACCCATTATAGAGTTCTCGCAGAAGAGAAAAAAGAGAGAGCTAGACTTAGAAGAGAGCAACAGCAAGAGTTACTTCTAAGGAAGCTAGGAGCGAACTTGAGTAAGAATCCGGTAGAACACTGGAGTACAGAAAAACCGCTTTGTACACTCAAGATCAAGGACCCAGACAGAGTCATCAAAGGAGCTGTTTTCGCAGCAAACTTAGATGAGCGAAAAGAGATGAATAGACAATGCGCCGATCTTCTAGCCAGAGGATTAATTCGTAGATCGACTTCACCTCATAGTAGCACTGCCTTTTTGGTCAACAACCACTCTGAACAAGTCAGAGGAGAAAAGAGAATGGTCATAGATTATAGGTTGTTAAATAACAACACTATAGATGAGCATTACCAGATTCCTGGAAAGGAAAACTTGATTCAGTTAATTGCAGACCGTAATGGTTTAGCAAATTCGACTGTAAGTCAGGATTTCACCAGATAGCTATGGAAGAAGAATCTATCCCATGGACAGCCTTCTCCATACCAGGAGACAAGTTTGAATGGCTAGTTATGCCTTTTGGACTCAAGAATGCACCCCAGATCTTTCAAAGAAGAATGGACAGCATTTTTAGAGAGCACCTAGATTATTGTCTTGTCTACATCGACGACATCCTAGTTGCATCCAAAACAGAAGAAGAGCACATGATCCATGTACAAAAGGTCATCGGAAGTATCCGAAAGCATGGAATCGTGATCTCACCAACTAAGTGTGAGTTGGTTCAGCAGACGATTAAGTTCCTTGGAGTAGAGATCTCGAATGGCCAGATCACCCTTCAAGAGCACATAACTAAGAAAATTTTAGAGTTTCCCGAGGTTATCCCTAATCGAAAGAGACTTCAATCTTATCTTGGTTTGCTTAATTGTGCAGCTGATTATATCAAAGACTTGGCTAAATTAAGAGCCAGCCTCTCGACGAAACTTCGAAAGACTGAAGTAACGAATCCCTACACTTGGGACAAGAGAGACAGAGAGATAGTTCGACAGATCAGGACTATAGTAGAGAAGCTACCACCTTTAGCTTTACCTACACCAGACGATGAGTTCATCGTACAGGTCGATGCTTCATCAGGCAAGCATGACGAACCAGGACAATGGGAGCTGTATACTATGTTGTTAACAAGTATGACCCTGAGAAGACCAGGAGACTATGTTGTTACAAGTCTGGAACCTTTAGTGGCCCAGAGACTAGATACCACACCCATGAGAAAGAACTGCTTGCAGTTATCAGAGCACTTCAGAAGTATGAACTATTTCTGAGACCCCAGCCGTTTCTAGTCGAAACAGATAGTACATTTGTTCGGTCATTCATGAAGTTGAGCTTGAGCAATGTAACCAAGAGCAGGTTGATCACCTGGCAGAGTTATCTTTTCGGTTTCAAGTTTGACATCAAGCACCTTCCCGGAAAGAAGAACATAGTTGCAGATATTCTTTCGAGAGATCCTATTTTTCAAAATAATGATTCATTGCCCACTAATGAGTTATTTGCTTGTTTTACAGGAAAGCGGAAGATAGATCAGAAGATGGAACACACCATCTCCGAGCAGGAATACAGAATCCTGAAGAACCTTCTCAACAAGGCAGAAGGAACCAGTTCAGATTCAGCCATGGACGTAAACTCAGAAGACGAGTTTTCCAAGGTTGAAAAGAAAGGCAAGAAGGCCAAAGTTGAGCAAGTTGATCCTTTCATCTTGCTCGCCACAGAGGAAAAGATGTATCCGCCAGGATACAGTCTGATCCAAAAGAATGAATACATTGAATTTGCCAATGTGTTTATTAAAAAGCTTGCTAAGAAAGAGCAGATGCCCATAAGCGATGGGATAAGAAAGCAGTTTTCCACTTATGAGTTGGCTCTCGCCGATTCATTATGGAATGCTAATAAGAGAAAATACTCAATTGAGTTCAAACAAGGTCTCACAGCCATCCTTCGTGGATTCAGGGCTTACAGGAGCGCTGAGGAACAGCACAAGAAAGGAACAGTTGTTTCCAAAGATAGCACTTTCACTTATCTGAAAGTGACAGAGCCGATTCAGAGAATCAAATATCAAAAGCTATGTTTCCGACTGAATGTTATTTCTAACTTCCGGCAGAGAAAAGAAACTAGCAAGACAGAGCAGGAAGGCCTACTAAAAGTTGTAGACCTTTTGGAGAAACCCAAGAACTTCATGCGGGTTTACCAGTACTCAGAGATCATCCCTGCTATCCAGATTTGTGGAGAGCCGTCGACACGGGATCTAAGTGATTTGGTGTTACTTTTCCATATGGGAATGATTTACACCATTCAGGCAACCAGTGAGGAAAGCTTCGCTTTTCTACCCACCGAGGCAACAAAGATACTTAGGGTTCTACTCAGAAACCAGTACCCTTGTTACATCAGCTGCCTCAACTGTTTGAATTATGACCATGGCAATATTTGCCTAGTCAGAGTTCATAGGGGAGAAATTTCGTTAAATCCTCATTACCGTCACCCAGATTCAGCGACGAAGATGATAGAGGATGTCGATGTCTTTAAAAACAATATTGTGAATATCCAGAGATTGCAGAAGCTTCTCTGTATGGATAACTTTTGAACATTGGACTATTTATTGTTCTAGTTCTCTTGTTATACAAACAGGCTGTATATTTGGAAATGAGATAGCCATTGACATCAACAGAAAAAACCAAGAGGATCCAGTTGAGATCACCATCTCTCTGCCAATTGAAGATCTGACAACAATTGGACTTCAACACGGCGAAGAAACAAGAAGGAGAGCTCTCTGTCTTTACCCTAAAGACAAAGTTGAAGAGCTTATCCTACAAGCTTCAGAGTTCCTGCCTATGACAGATTCTGACCATGATGAAGGATCTTCAAAAGATTACGGTGGACCCATGAGCACATGGACATGTCCCCTGCCGACACAAGCAGACAAATCTGCCATCATGACAGCATGGGAAAAGGAAAAAAGAAAAAGAAAAAGAAGTCGCGGACCCCTCCGCCATCAACCAAAGACCCGCCTTTTGAAAAAGATAACAAGTTATCTATTCAAGAGACGACAAAAGAATAAAGCAAAAGCAAGACTCTGCTTTTCTTTATTAAAGAGCCGGCCAGTTGTGCCTACTTTTCGACCGAGGTTTCCCGGTTGATTTTGTTTTCTCTCTCCCTGCCTTCTCTATATAAAGGGCAGAATTCTCTTTAGTTTGTATCAAGAGTTCGGATAGCAAATCTATAAGCTGAAGAACCCTTTAGGTATGAGCGGCTAAACCCTTTCGGGCCTGTCCGATGGGGAAGCCTTTTATTTTCATGTTATTGTATTATCTTCTTTTGTTATGAAATACATGAATGTTTAAGGAAATACTTTATCTTCCTTGATTGATCTTTGTTTATGCATAATTATTGTCCTAAACTGTCCTTGTGAATTTATCTATGATTCTCGAAGCATAAGTCCTACAAGCCGTAGTGAGGCACTGGCTAACCGTTGATTGCCGCAGGCGAGTGAGGCCGTTATGGCATGTTGTTGTTAGCACCGCCAAAGACGAGTACCTTTGTTGGTTTCTTGGAAAGATTATGTTAGAGATAGTAGTGCCGGTTCTAATGTTTCTTGTGAAACGTCGATATGGCATCATGGTTTTAACCATCCCTACTGTTCATCACCATCTTGACTCAATCGTCATCAGATGTGTGTATCAATCACCTTGACTAAAAATGTCATCAGGAGATTGCAGCCTTGGGGCCAGATTGAGCTTTCTTCTAAGAAAGATTGATGTTTACCGGACAAAACCCTTGCATAAATAAGTATGATCAGGGCTGGAAGCGAAGTGGACCCTTTATCTATTTAGAGCAATTCATAAAGAAGTGATACAGTAATTGAAAGTAGAGGTGAAACCTAAGGACAAGCTTGACCTCTCTCCCTTATTTGCTTTACAAGTGCATAGTTGGTAACTTGCGTTTAGACGAATTCTCAATTTCCGCTTAAAACTGTTTTGAGATCGCCTAAGTCCATATTGGTATCAGAGCCTAGGTTATCCTAGGAAACAGTAACCACAGTCGCTACAGAAGTAGCAAAAGCCTATACCATGCCTGGTATACCTAGACCGCCTGGATTTAACAATCCAAGGCTATTCCCAAACCGCCTGATTTCTCAGCCGGACCAGCCATGAATAGTGAAGAACTATTCATACCCAGTCTTCACCCAGAAGAACCAACGAATACTGAACCAGTAGAGTTGTTTCTCTCAGCCGAAGAAAACTTTGAGCCTACCCAGCTGGTAGAACAAGAACCAGAGATGACTCGAGAAGAAATAGAATATACTATTCTCCACTCAGAACCATTCTGGCCTAGAGAATCTGTAGAACCTACAGAGTACCATAGTGAGCCATCATTCGACTGACGGAGTCCCCCTTGATGACATACTATCACCACTCGATAGGATGACTACAGAAGAGCTTAGAGCCTACTACGGAGTCAGTCCACCCAGACCTGACCCTGAACCTAGAGCACCTGAGCCCACAGAGATTGAGCAGATGACTGAAGAACTTAGAGAGTTCTACACAGACATCTTACCTCAAACCCAGTTCCCTCCTATCCCTAGAAGAGCTAGGACTCAAGAAGCCCGACAGGCTAGAGCAACTAGGAGAGAAGCCAGATGGACAGAGTCAGCCCCTGACCTACGAACAGGAGAGATGAGACGTATTCCCCCTCTTTGGGAAATACCAAATCCCATTCCTCGAGCAGCTCAAGGATTACCTATCCTACCAAGAATTAGAGATATGGCCATAAGACGAAGGTCTAGACTTCGAGACAACGCCTATGCCATAACCATAGACAGACCTCTTGCCTTTCATGAAGATTTGCAGGAGTACCAGAGAATCCTTAGATTTGGAAATATTGCTTACTCAGACAACCGAGACAGCATTATGGAAATTCTTAGGATAGTAGAGAGAGACTTTCAGTATGTCCATAACCCACATACCAGAGACGTCTTGCAAAGAGACCCCATAGTTACATGGGATGATTTCTATTTGAAATCAATAGAGATCCAGCAACGGATCTACAAGAGAAAATGGCCCGTGAAGATATTGCAGAATATCGAGGACATTTTATAGCCGTCTTTGATAAAGACATCCACGCAGTTTATGCAAAGAACATGCATAAGCTTGTGGCAGCATTTGAAGATTACAAATGGTACGTTCATCGGACCATTCGTGAAATTCAAATTAGAGAAGACTCAGTGCAGTCAGAGACATTGAACTATAGTGATCAATGAACAGAAAAAAGGCAGAACTACTCCCTCGTCTCTACGAGTGGATAACAGCAGAGAATGAGATAGTTACATCTCAAGAGCTTCCGATTGATGGCAATTGGAACCCAGACAGAACGATTACATACCTTGAGTATGATAATTGTCTAAGAGACCCGAGTGCTAAGTCACTAGCACACCAAAGCAATGACCTAGCTAGAAAGCTAAGATGGGTCATTGAGCTAGTTGGAAAGATACTAGCTGACACCAGATGCCTGTTAACAAGGATCCTTCCCAGGATAGCAGAAGGCATTCAGGCCCTAATAGAACGGGTAAACAGTCTTTATGATCTTCATAAGGAAAACTCAGAGAAACTGCAAGTACTGCAGAACTCCATCGAAGAGATCGATAGGAGAAGCTCCGTACGACTGACCTTTCTAGCCCAGAGGATAGTTGGCGGATCCAAGAAGAGCCCTTTCCAAGTAGTGAAAATGAGTACACAACCCAACTTTGATTTGGTACCGTACGTAGACCAAGACATGTTGGTACCCTTGGAAGAAAAGAAGGTCATAGAATTGACACCCCAAGATTGGGATGAGGTTGTAGAAGAAATCCTACGACAGAGCCACGTTACAGCCGTTAATGTAGAAACATTGAACGAGGTAGGTAACGAGCTAGCCAAGAGAGTTTGCCAGCTTCAAGCAGGATTGATCCATAGCCATAAAGAGATTACCCAAGACATGGCCAAGGAACAATCTGTCAGCTTATTAAAAGAAGGAATTAATATGTTTTATCATCAGTTCAAGCATATGCTTACGAACCTTGATAAAGCTTTTAGTTTCACTTATTCTAAGCTTGATACTGCTATTGGTCAACTAGAGTTAAAGAAAGCAATTGATGTAGTTAACACTAATGTCAAGCCTTCATCAGAAGATAGAGTCAGAACTTTTAGAGACAAGGCTAGAACTTGAATCGAAGGTTAAGACCGAGTTCTTCACCACAGACCAAAGTATAGACGACTTGCAGAAGTCATTCCTAAACAGTGAGCAGAGGTTGAAAGACCATATTTCTCAGACTTTCAAGAATATTACTTGTGAGGTTAGAGGAATGCCTGACACT
>CM039094.1:58066878-58074378 GCA_022113865.1 Chimonanthus praecox | reverse complement strand
TGAAGATATTGCAGAATATCGGAGGACATTTTATAGAGCCGTCTTTGATAAAGACATCCACGCAGTTTATGCAAAGAATATGCATAAGCTTGTGGCAGCATTTGAAGATTACAAATGGTACGTTCATCGGACCATTCGTGAAATTCAAATTAGAGAAGACTCAGTGCAGTCAGAGACATTGAACTATAGTGATCAATGAACAGAAAAAAGACAGAACTACTCCCTCGTCTCTACGAGTGGATAACAGCAGAGAATGAGATAGTTACATCTCAAGAGCTTCCGATTGATGGCAATTGGAACCCAGACAGAACGATTACATACCTTGAGTATGATAATTGTCTAAGAGACCCGAGTGCTAAGTCACTAGCACACCAAAGCAATGACCTAGCTAGAAAGCTAAGATGGGTCATTGAGCTAGTTGGAAAGATACTAGCTGACACCAGATGCCTGTTAACAAGGATCCTTCCCAGGATAGCAGAAGGCATTCAGGCCCTAATAGAACGGGTAAACAGTCTTTATGATCTTCATAAGGAAAACTCAGAGAAACTGCAAGAACTGCAGAACTCCATCGAAGAGATCGATAGGAGAAGCTCCGTACGACTGACCTTTCTAGCCCAGAGGATAGTTGGCGGATCCAAGAAGATAGAGCCCTTTCCAAGTAGTGAAAATGAGTACACAACCCAACTTTGATTTGGTACCGTACGTAGACCAAGACATGTTGGTACCCTTAGAAGAAAAGAAGGTCATAGAATTGACACCCCAAGATTGGGATGAGGTTGTAGAAGAAATCCTACGACAGAGCCACGTTACAGCCGTTAATGTAGAAACATTGAACGAGGTAGGTAACGAGCTAGCCAAGAGAGTTTGCCAGCTTCAAGCAGGATTGATCCATAGCCATAAAGAAATTACCCAAGACATGGCCAAGGAACAATCTGTCAGCTTATTAAAAGAAGGAATTAATATGTTTTATCATCAGTTCAAGCATATGCTTACGAACCTTGATAAAGCTTTTAGTTTCACTTATTCTAAGCTTGATACTGCTATTGGTCAACTAGAGTTAAAGAAAGCAATTGATGTAGTTAACACTAATGTCAAGAGCCTTCATCAGAAGATAGAGTCAGAACTTTTAGAGACAAGGCTAGAACTTGAATCGAAGGTTAAGACCGAGTTCTTCACCACAGACCAAAGTATAGACGACTTGCAGAAGTCATTCCTAAACAGTGAGCAGAGGTTGAAAGACCATATTTCTCAGACTTTCAAGAATATTACTTGTGAGGTTAGAGGAATGCCTGACACTAAAGAAATAGGAAAGAAATTCGAAGATGAATTTCAGCGCTATACTAAAGAAAGAGAATCCGATCTAGAGGAGGTTAAGAAAACCTTAAAAGAGATCAAAGCAAAAGTAGATAGGATAGAACCAGTAAACTATCCTTTGCTAGGAAGTAAGATTGCAACCCTCGTATACCGAGAAGTCGCATCCCTTGCAGCAACTAGTCTAGAGACCCTTCGAACAATTGATCTTAAACTCGCCTCAGAGGTTAGATCCGTTAGAGAAGAAAGCCTTAAGATGACTAGGTCTATAGAGCAGCAGTTGGCTAAGATTCTCTTAGGAAAGGTTAACACCATTCCGATAGAAAGCCTAGCTACCAAACCGGTCAGAACCATTAATGATGGGAGAGACCAGAGTCGGTTAAGAATAGACCAGAAACCCTTAGGAAAAACTTTAGAGAAACCTAAACAGATGTTTGGAATGTTCACTCTAAAGAGGGGAAAAGAAAAAGTCGCCAATTGGATATCCGAGAGAGATAGACCAAAGGTGAGTTGGCATGAGCTTTCAGAATCAACAAAGGAATATATCTCTAAGAATCTGAAAGAAGAAGATTGCCGAAACCAAGATTCCAAGACATTTTCGTCAATGGAAGAAACCCAGTAGCGGAGAATTATCACATCGCCCGATGGGATAACAGTCACACGCTAAGAGCACATTATCAGGTAATTTCCGTTTTTAACAAAAAATGGATTGAGAACTTTGTTAAGAAAGGATACAAGTTGGTTACATATGGATTATTCCAGTGTCGCCTTCAAGGTCTTCATTTGCCAGATCGGCGAAAGAGGATTTGTTGCCTGTTAATAGACGAGCGATATAGTTCGCTTAGGAAGAACATTATTGGATTAGGAATGCTTTCCTTTGAAAATAATGAGTCCTACTTTTCGTGTATACCAGCATACACAGTAGAATAGATAGCCTAGATCAGCTTAAGATCATTATTGATTTTAAGGGCTACGAAGAGGTTCTTCATCCAGGAAGAAGCGTTGTCAGTCTGCAAACACAGATGACCGTGATGTTTCACAAAGAGCCACAGCAGACACTTGTTGATGATATTCCTCGCGGAATCCTTGGTCAACAGTTAGCTGTTAACTCTTATAGTGTAGACGGTATTCATGATTATACCTTCGCACATCACAACGCAGCAGCTTCTTATGAGGAAGAACAGAGAATTCATCATTGGGAATTCAAAGAACATAGGCCAATGATTAGAAAGTATGATCAGCTGCAATATTGCAGTCAGGATGAAAAAGGAAACGTCCATTTTGGAATTTCTAGTTCCGCTTCAGTACCCCAAAAGGAGAACCAGCAAGAAGCCTTTTTCAATCAGAGTGTGCAAGCTGAGCATAGTGAGCAGAGAAGGAACTCGATTTCCTTAAGTTGGTCGACAGGAGAAGAAGGATCGTCTAGCACTAGCACCTTCCTAAACCCTAAACCAAACCCAGAGCTCAAAATTCCTCCAATCAACAGATCATTTTCTTTTGACTTCAAAAAGAAACATGAATTCAGTATGATTGACTCAGATCAGCCTAAGATACCTATCCTTCATACCCCAGAAGACATTAGGTTTACGCAGGATATCCTATCTTGTAAAACAGTCTTAGAGATGAAGAAGGTTTGCGAGAGAGCAAAAGGCATCAAAGACTTCCATGAGGCAAATGCCATTCTTGGAAGACCAGAGAGAAAGGAACCCCCTAGGAATAATATAATTTTCCCTGGAGAATTTCCTTATCAGCCCAAGACGGTAGTTTATCAGACCATAGGAGGAAACCTTCCTAGATACGCTGATGGATATACCAACCAGAGGTATATGGAAGAAAAGCCAATACCTACAGAAGGTCGAGAGTTAAATATCGACAGAGTTAGTGATATCAACCAAGCCTTGAAAGATTGGGAAAGATGCATGGAGATATGCTTCGCTCTCAATGCTACATGGAGCGTTGATCAGTGTCACAGGTACGCTGAGTTATCACTAAAAGGAGGAGCGAAAACGTTTATCGATTCGCTTAGGAGACTGAGAGATCCCGAGTCAATAGCATTGATAGAAGGATTAAATCAGAGGAATACCGCAGCAGACGCTGATGGGAATCCGAAAGCCGTAGTAACCGGATATGTTTGGTTATTACACAAGGAGTTCGTCGGAGAGGTAAAACAGTTATCTCAAGAACATCAGACAGAGGTTGCCAAGACTAAGCTTAGCCTGCTTAGGATAGAAAACCTAACCCTGTTAGAAGAATATTCTAACAACTTCAGAGATCTTTACCACAAGTGCGAGGATCGTTCAGAAAATCTTAAGGAAGAGTACTTTAGGAAAATCCCTAAGATTGGAGACACCTTAAGTAGGAAATATGCCGAATTTTCTGGCTACGATGGAGTTAAAGCTAACACTATCGGAGAAAGAATTCAGTTCACCAAGAACATGGTAGCCTACTTAAAGAAAGAGAGTGACGATCATCTAGCTATCAGAAAGGCGTTCGAGAGAGCGAGTTTTGGTAAAGATGAAAGAGATTCAGATATGCCTATCCAATGGAGTGGAAAGAAGAGGCATAAGAAGAGATATAAGGGTATCAAGGAGAAAATCCCTTATAAGAGAAAAAAGTACAGATTTCACAGATCGCGTACTTTCAGAGAGCCTAAGCACATGAGGCAAGGAAAGAGGTATTTTAAGAAAAATACTTCCCCCAACAAGAAGGTCCCGAATTATCGAAAGGACAAAGAGACCACCGGACTACGAGTATGTTGGACGTGTGGAAAGAAAGGACATTTTGCTTCAAAGTGCCCTTTACGAGAGAAAAGGAAACATCAAGTAAATATGATTGAAAACATGTTGAAAGATGCAGACCTTCAAGATATGGACTATCTCTACGAGATAGAAGAGCCATATTTTGACAATGAGTCAGTTTATTCTGTTGAATCAGATGGTGAGACGACAGAATACGAAGAGATCGAAGACAGTTGTTCTTCAGAAGAGGAAATAGATGATGACACAGAATCCAGTTATTCTGCTAATCAGTTTTTCATGGTAAACTTAGGACAGACCAGTGAACCCCTAAGTCAGCCAAAAGACCGATACTTTAAGTACGAGGAACAAGAGTGTACGTTCTTTGGAAATAAGTGGAAGTTGAGTGGAAACCATTACAAGCCAATCCCAAATGGTAAGCATTGGAAGTTCCATTTGCTATGGTCGACAAGTAGTTTCATTTGTGAAGGATGTGGAGAACCGACCAAAGGGACGGATGACATTCACGATTGCTTCATGATGGAACAAGAGTACGGGATCATCTTCCATAAGATGTGTTTCGTAAAAGAGATAGAAGAACTTTGGCCCAAAGAAGGAAAAGAGCTTGTTCTTAAGCTTTATTCGTTATTTTGGAAAGAAGTCGAAGAGAATCGTTTTTCGAAATTCGAAGAACAACAGAGACTGCTAAAGCAAAAGGCTTTAGTGAAAGACAAGTTCAAGGTCATAGACGAATCTAGTCAAGATTCAGACCTCAAAGATTTTGTAGTGACTCCAGGACCAGTTCGTATTCGCGAACCTGAGGAATTCAGTCATATGCAGAATACCCATAGATCTTCCCAACAGGAGGAAGAACCAGGATATAGAGAACCGCCTTGGATGAACCTCCAAGTTGCAAATTGTGGAGATATAAGAGTAAGTGCCCTTGTAGATACAGGAGCAACTACATCTTTTTGTTCACCACAAGTTTTGCCTAAATCTATGATAAAGATAGCAAGTACGCCCAGCAATGGTCAGTACATTAATGGAGATGATTTCACGATCAAAGCCATTACTGAACCGTTATTTTTATCAGATTTAGCGGAAAGAGTTCAAGTTGAGCATTCATTTTGGATTTTAGAAAGTCTTAGGACATACGATTTCGTATTCGGAATGGACTTTTTAACCAAATATGAACCCTTTAGCTTCAAGAAAAACAAGCTTTTCTTGACAAAAGACTCAGATTTCGACTTATGTTTTGATCTACGCGATCATACATCAGAAGTTGAGCAGCTTGAGCATGGTGAGAGACCTACACCAACCCTAGAACAGCAAGAACAGCTGAGTGCGTTCCTAGAACCAGAACCTAAGCCACCCGACTTAGAATTAGAGTTGTGTGATTGTGATAAGACACCTGACTCACAATCAATAGGAACAGATAAAGATAATGGCTTCAGACCCGAGCACGTCTTGTTCGAAATTGAAACCCATTATAGAGTTCTCGCAGAAGAGAAAAAAGAGAGAGCTAGACTTAGAAGAAAGCAACAGCAAGAGTTACTTCTAAGGAAGCTAGGAGCGAACTTGAGTAAGAATCCGGTAGAACACTGGAGTACAGAAAAACCGCTTTGTACACTCAAGATCAAGGACCCAGACAGAGTCATCAAAGGAGCTGTTTTCGCAGCAAACTTAGATGAGCGAAAAGAGATGAATAGACAATGCGCCGATCTTCTAGCCAGAGGATTAATTCGTAGATCAACTTCACCTCATAGTAGCACTGCCTTTTTGGTCAACAACCACTCTGAACAAGTCAGAGGAGAAAAGAGAATGGTCATAGATTATAGGTTGTTAAACAACAACACTATAGATGAGCATTACCAGATTCCTGGAAAGGAAAACTTGATTCAGTTAATTACAGACCGTAAATGGTTTAGTAAATTCGACTGTAAGTCAGGATTTCACCAGATAGCTATGGAAGAAGAATCTATCCCATGGACAGCCTTCTCCATACCAGGAGACAAGTTTGAATGGCTAGTTATGCCTTTTGGACTCAAGAATGCACCCCAGATCTTTCAAAGGAGAATGGACAGCATTTTTAGAGAGCACCTAGATTATTGTCTTGTCTACATCGACGACATCCTAGTTGCATCCAAAACAGAAGAAGAGCACATGATCCATGTACAAAAGGTCATCGGAAGTATCCGAAAGCATGGAATCGTGATCTCACCAACTAAGTGTGAGTTGGTTCAGCAGACGATTAAGTTCCTTGGAGTAGAGATCTCGAATGGCCAGATCACCCTTCAAGAGCACATAACTAAGAAAATTTTAGAGTTTCCCGAGGTTATCCCTAATCGAAAGAAACTTCAATCTTATCTTGGTTTGCTTAATTGTGCAGCTGATTATATCAAAGACTTGGCTAAATTAAGAGCCAGCCTCTCGACGAAACTTCGAAAGACTGAAGTAACGAATCCCTACACTTGGGACAAGAGAGACAGAGAGATAGTTCGACAGATTAGAACTATAGTAGAGAAGCTACCACCTTTAGCTTTACCTACACCAGACGATGAGTTCATCGTACAGGTCGATGCTTCATCAGGCAAGCACGACGAACCAGGACAATGGGGAGCGGTATACTATGTTGTTAACAAGTATGACCCTGAGAAGACCAGGAGACTATGTTGTTACAAGTCTGGAACCTTTAGTAGCCCAGAGACTAGATACCACACCCATGAGAAAGAACTGCTTGCAGTTATCAGAGCACTTCAGAAGTATGAACTATTTCTGAGACCCCAGCCGTTTCTAGTCGAAACAGATAGTACATTTGTTCGGTCATTCATGAAGTTGAGCCTGAGCAATGTAACCAAGAGCAGGTTGATCACCTGGCAGAGTTATCTTTTCGGTTTCAAGTTTGACATCAAGCACCTTCCCGGAAAGAAGAACATAGTTGCAGATATTCTTTCGAGAGATCCCATTTTTCAAAATAATGATTCATTGCCCACTAATGAGTTATTTGCTTGTTTTACAGGAAAACGGAAGATAGATCAGAAGATGGAACACACCATCTCCGAGCAGGAATACAGAATCCTGAAGAACCTTCTCAACAAGGCAGAAGGAACCAGTTCAGATTCAGCCATGGACGTAAACTCAGAAGACGAGTTTTCCAAGGTTGAAAAGAAAGGCAAGAAGGCCAAAGTTGAGCAAGTTGATCCTTTCATCTTGCTCGCCACAGAGGAAAAGATGTATCCGCCAGGATACAGTCTGATCCAAAAGAATGAATACATTGAATTTGCCAATGTGTTTATTAAAAAGCTTGCTAAGAAAGAGCAGATGCCCATAAGCGATGGGATAA
Source organism: Chimonanthus praecox (assembly GCA_022113865.1). NCBI lineage: Eukaryota > Viridiplantae > Streptophyta > Magnoliopsida > Laurales > Calycanthaceae > Chimonanthus > Chimonanthus praecox. The sequence continues at coordinate 58,066,989 of CM039094.1, read as the reverse complement.
GAAAGCAGTTTTCCACTTATGAGTTGGCTCTCGCCGATTCATTATGGAATGCTAATAAGAGAAAATACTCAATTGAGTTCAAACAAGGTCTCACAGCCATCCTTCGTGGAT
>CM039094.1:58028657-58031157 GCA_022113865.1 Chimonanthus praecox | reverse complement strand
ACGGGTTTCACTTCCCGTGGGACGGGTATCACCGTCCGTGGGACGGGTCACGGACGGTAAAAAAAATTGTCGTTCTCCCAGACCAAGGGCATGTTAGGCGTGCCCGTCCGCGGTTGAGCACCCTCAGCTACACTATGGACCGGGTGTTGTGGGCGCGGGACTGGTCACGGACGGGTTTCACCCTGGCGGGACGGGTTTTGCATCCTGGCGGGACGGGTTTTCACCCTGGCAGGACGGGTTTCACCCTGGCGGGACGGGTTTCGCGTCCTGGCGGGACGGGTTTCGCGTCCTGGCGGGACGGGTTTCGCGTCCTGGCGGGACGGGTTTCGCGTCCTGGCGGGACGGGTTTCGCGTCCTGGCGGGACGGGTTTCGCACCCTGGCGGGACGGGTTTCGCACCCTGGCGGGACGGGTTTCACACCCTGCGGGACGGGTTTCACACCCTGTGGGACGGGTTTCACATCATGCGGGACGGGTTTCACTTCCCGTGGGACGGGTTTCACTTCCCGTGGGACGGGTATCACCGTCCGTGGGACGGGTCACGGACGGTAAAAAAAAATTGCGTTCTCCCAGACCAAGGGCATGTTAGGCGTGCCCGTCCGCGGTTGAGCACCCTCAGCTACACTATGGACCGGGTGTTGTGGGCGCGGGACTGGTCACGGACGGGTTTCACCCTGGCGGGACGGGTTTTGCATCCTGGCGGGACGGGTTTCACCCTGGCAGGACGGGTTTCACCCTGGCGGGACGGGTTTCGCATCCTGGCGGGACGGGTTTCGCATCCTGGCGGGACGGGTTTCGCATCCTGGCGGGACGGGTTTCGCACCCTGGCGGGACGGGTTTCGCACCCTGGCGGGACGGGTTTCGCACCCTGGCGGGACGGGTTTCACATCATGCGGGACGGGTTTCACTTCCCGTGGGACGGGTATCACCGTCCGTGGGACGGGTCGCGGACGGTAAAAAAAAATTGTCGTTCTCCCAGACCAAGGGCATGTTAGGCGTGCCCGTCCGCGGTTGAGCACCCTCAGCTACACTATGGACCGGGTGTTGTGGGCGCGGGACTCGTCACGGACGGGTTTCACCCTGGCGGGACGGGTTTCGCAACCTGGCGGGACGGGTTTCACCGTCCGTGGGACGGGTCGCGGACGGTAAAAAAAATTGTCGTTCTCCCAGACCAAGGGCATGTTAGGCGTGCCCGTCCGCGGTTGAGCACCCTCAGCTACACTGTGGACGGGGTTTTGTGGGCGCGGGACTGGTCACGGACGGGTTTCGCATCCTGGCGGGACGGGTTTCACCCTGGCGGGACGGGTTTCACATCCTGCGGGACGGGTTTCACATCCTGCGGGACGGGTTTCACATCCTGCGGGACGGGTTTCACATCCTGCGGGACGGGTTTCACTTCCTGCGGGACGGGTTTCACTTCCTGCGGGACGGGTTTCACCGTCCGTGGGACGGGTCGCGGACGGTAAAAAAAAATTGTCGTTCTCCCAGACCAAGGGCATGTTAGGCGTGCCCGTCCGCGGTTGAGCACCCTCAGCTACACTGTGGACGGGGTTTTGTGGGCGCGGGACTGGTCACGGACGGGTTTCACCCTTGCGGGACGGGTTTCGCATCCTGGCGGGACGGGTTTCGCATCCTGCGGGACGGGTTTCGCGTCCTGCGGGACGGGTTTCGCGTCCTGCGGGACGGGTTTCACGTCCTGCGGGACGGGTTTCACTTCCTGCGGGACGGGTTTCACCGTCCGTGGGACGGGTCGCGGACGGTAAAAAAAATTGTCGTTCTCCCAGACCAAGGGCATGTTAGGCGTGCCCGTCCGCGGTTGAGCACCCTCAGCTACACTGTGGACGGGGTGTTGTGGGCGGGACTGGTCACGGACGGGTTTCGCATCCTCTTGGGACGGGTCTCGCGTCCTCTTGGGACGGGTTGAGCGAGCACCTTCTGCTACACTGTGGACAGGGTAGTGGTTGGTCACGACGTGTCATGTGTTGATCACGACTTGGTCGCGGTTGGGTCGCGAGCCGGTGACAGTTGGTCACGGGTTCTGTTTGGATTATACGCGAGCCTGGGCCCTTCAAGGGCGGTGCATTTGTCGAATCATTTTCGTCGGATGTTTTTTCGTGCACAGCGGCGAGCGGCACGTTGTTCATTTAGTCGACCCCTCTGTCGTACGCTCGCTCTTGCCTGGCAAGGGCTGCGACGGTGGAAACGGGCGACGGTGGCGACGGCGGCGCGATTCGTGTTGGCACGTGGGTGGTGATCGGTCTGAGTTCGTCGGCGGACTTCCTCCCTCCATCGGTGGAAGGTCGCTTTCGCGTGCTCTCCATTTCAGCTCATTTGACGCGAGGGGCGTGTATTCGCTCCACGTCGTCCATTGCTCATTAGATGGCCTGTGCACGTACCCTATGTGGAAACGACCCGTTCTTGTCATGGCTCTTGACCCCGTTGCCGTGCTGTCGGCGACGGGGCGGGACATTGGGAGGGTGTGTGTCGTGCTGCCTCAGTGC
>CM039094.1:58001647-58003804 GCA_022113865.1 Chimonanthus praecox | reverse complement strand
CATCAGGCCCCAAGGGCACGTGTCGCAGGCGAAGCTCCCGCGGCGGACGAGCCGTGCGGGGCCCGCCTTGAATTGTAATTCCTACCGGACGGCGGGCAGAATCCTTTGCAGACGACTTTAAATACGCGACGGGTATTGTAAGTGGCAGAGTGGCCTTGCTGCCACGATCCACTGAGATTCAGCCTCAAGTCGCATCGATTCGTCCCTCCCCCTCCTCGCCAGAGGGGAAAAGAGGTTCCACGCCTGTCACATCAGAGCGCGCGGGCTCCGTGCCAAGTGTGATGATCGACCGTTTCGGTAGATTGGGTAGAGACCCAAGTGCGGAATGTGAGACGCACGGGCAGCGGACAAGTCATACACAACTCATGGATGGACAGGAAGAAGGAAGAATCGTCCAAAGGGCTGAGGCGGTGTGGTCGCAGAGGATGCATTATGGCAATCATCCAACGGGCGATGTCCTTCGAGGGGGATGCAATGTCGTCGTTAATGAATCGAAAGTGAGAGCATTATTGCTCAGGCCTTGTCGCATTATGGCAGTCATCCAATGACGGGGCCAAGAGATGATGAGATATGACAACTTTGGACATTTGTCAACGGAGGGTAAAATCATGTTTGGCGCGCTAACACGTATGGGATGTTGAGGTTTGCGGACACATAGTTGACGGGTGAGGACGGGTTTCACCGTCCTCGAGACGGCGAAATTGAATTGTCGTCCTCCCAAGGCAATGGCATGTCTGGCGTGCTCGTCCGTCTTTTAGCAGCTTTAGCTGCATTATGGATGGATCACAGTTGGTAATGAACTGGTCCCGGCTTATCACGGTCTTGTCTTGGCTGATCATGAACTGGTCATGGGACCTGTTAGGATGGGTCACGGACGGGTGACAGATGGGTTGGGACGGGTATCACGGTCCTCAGGACGGATTTTGACTGTCCGCGGGACAGGTAACGGACGGTGAATTAAAATCGTCGCTCTGCCAGACCTCGGGCATGTCTGGCGTGCTCGTCCGCGGAGGAGCACCTTCAGTTACACTACGGACAGGGTGTTGTGCTGGTCACGACCTGGTCACGCGGGCGACGGTTGGGTCCCGAGTCGGTGACAGTGAGTGACTGTTGGTCACGTCTTATCACGGTCCGGTCGCGGTCCGGTCACGGTCTGGTCACGGCCTGATCACGGACGGTAAAATGAAATTGTCGCTCTCCCAGACCAAGGGCATGCTAGGCGTGCTCGTCCGCGGTTGAGCACCTTCAGCTACTATGGACCGGGTGTTGTGGGCGCGGGACTGGTCAAGGACGGGTTTTCCCCCTGGCGGGACGGGTTTCGCATCCTGGCGGGACGGGTTTCGCGTCCTGGCGGGACGGGTTTCCCCTGGCGGGACGGGTTTTCGCATCCTGGCGGGACGGGTTTTCGCGTCCTGGCGGGACGGGTTTCACACCCTGGCGGGACGGGTTTCACTTCCTGGCGGGACGGGTTTCACACCCTGGCGGACGGGTTTCACACCCTGGCGGGACGGGTTTCACATCCTGGCGGGACGGGTTTCACACCCTGGCGGGACGGGTTTCACACCCTGGCGGGACGGGTTTCACACCCTGCGGGACGGGTTTCACATCATGCGGGACGGGTTTCACTTCCCGTGGGACGGGTATCACCGTCCGTGGGACGGGTCGCGGACGGTAAAAAAAAATTGTCGTTCTCCAGACCAAGGGCATGTTAGGCGTGCCCGTCCGCGGTTGAGCACCCTCAGCTACACTATGGACCGGGTGTTGTGGGCGCGGGACTGGTCACGGACGGGTTTCACCCTGGCGGGACGGGTTTTGCATCCTGGCGGGACGGGTTTCACCCTGGCAGGACGGGTTTCGCCCTGGCGGGACGGGTTCGCGTCCTGGCGGGACGGGTTTCGCGTCCTGGCGGGACGGGTTTCGCATCCTGGCGGGACGGGTTTCGCACCCTGGCGGGACGGGTTTCGCACCCTGGCGGGACGGGTTTCGCACCCTGGGGGACGGGTTTCGCACCCTGGCGGGACGGGTTTCGCACCCTGGCGGGACGGGTTTCACACCCTGGCGGGACGGGTTTCACACCCTGCGGGACGGGTTTCACATCATGCGGGACGGGTTTCACTTCCCGTGGGACGGGTATCACCGTCCGTGGGACGGGTCACG
>CM039094.1:57950094-57959130 GCA_022113865.1 Chimonanthus praecox | reverse complement strand
TTTATGGTTTTTTCTTTGTGAATGTAAAACTCTTCTGGGCCATATAAAACTCAATATGATTTTTTTTATTGTAAAACTCAGTGTATAAATTCCCTTGTAAAACTCTTCCGAGCCATATAAAACTCAATATGAATTTTCTATTTGTAAAACTCAATAAATTCTCCTTGTAAAACTCTTTCGGGCCATATAAAACTCAATATGGCTTTTCTATTTGTAAAACTCAATGTATAAATTCTCCTTGTAAAACTCTTTCGGGCCATATAAAACTCAATATGCTTTTCTATTTGTAAACCTTTCGGGCCATATAAAATTTAATATGGTTTTTCTATTTGTAAAACCTTACGGGCCATATAAAATTTAATATGATTTTTCTCTTTGTAAAATCTTCCGGGCCATATAAAATTTTAATATGGTTTTTCTCTTTGTAAAACCTTCCGAGCCATAAAATTTAATATGGTTTTCTCTTTGTAAAACCTTCCGCCATATAAAATTTAATATGGTTTTTTGTCTTTGTAAAACCTTCCGGGCCATATAAAATATAATATGTTTTTCTCTTTGTAAAACCTTCCGGGCCATATAAAATTTAATATGATTTTTCTCTTTGTAAAACTCAATGTATAAATTCTCCTTATAAAACAACTCAATATGGTTTTTCTATTTGTAAAACCTTCCGGACCATATAAAATTTAATATGGTTTTTCTCTTTGTAAAAACCTTCCGGTCATATAAAATTTAATATGGTTTTCTCTTTGTAAAACCTTCCGGCCATATAAAATTTAATATGGTTTTCTCTTTGTAAAACCTTCCGGGCCATATAAAATTTAATATGGTTTTTCTCTTTGTAAAACCTTCCGGGCCATATAAAATTTAATATGATTTTTCTCTTTGTAAAACCTTCCGGGCCATATAAATTTAATATGATTTTTCTCTTTGTAAAACTCAATGTATAAATTCTCCTTATAAAACTCAATATGGTTTTTCTATTTGTAAAACTCAATGTCTAACTTTTCCTTGTAAAACTCTTCCGGGCCATAGAAAACTCAATATGGTTTTTCTATTTATGAAACTCATTGTATAAATTCTCCTTATAAAACTCAATATGGTTTTTCTATTTGTAAAACTCAATGTCTAACTTTTCCTTGTAAAACTCTTCCGGCCATAGAAAACTCAATATGGTTTTTCTATTTGAAAACTCATTGTATAAATTCTCCTTATAAAACTCAATGTCTAACTTTTCCTTGTAAAACTCTTCCGGGCCATAAAAACTCAATATGGTTTTTCTATTTATGAAACTCATTATATAAATTCTCCTTATAAACTCAATATGGTTTTTCTATTTGTAAAACTCAATGTCTAACTTTTCCTTGTAAAACTCTTCCGGGCCATAAAACTCAATATGGTTTTTCTATTTATGAAACTCATTGTATAAATTCTCCTTATAAAACTCAATATGGTTTTTCTATTTGTAAAACTCAATGTCTAACTTTTCCTTGTAAAACTCTTCCGGGCCATATAAACTCAATATGGTTTTCTATTTATGAAACTCATTGTATAAATTCTCCTTGTAAAAACTCTTCCAGGCCATATAAAACTCAATATGGTTTTTCTATTTGTAAAACTCATTGTATAAATTCTCCTTGTAAAACTCTTCCAGGCCATATAAAACTCAATATGGTTTTTCTATTTGTAAAACTCATTGTATAAATTCTCCTTTTAAAACTCTTCCGTGCCATATAAAACTCAATATGGTTTTTCTATTTGTAAAACATAATTTCTCCTTGTAAAACTCTTCCAGGACATAAAAAACTCAATTTATTTTTCTATTCATAAACTCTTCCTCCGGGCCAATAAAAAAACTCAGTATGATTTTTCTATTTGTAAAACTCCAATGTCTAGCTTTTCCTATAAAACTCTTCCAAGACCATATAAAACTCCATATCATTTTTCTAGTTGTAAAGTTCAATGTATAATTTTCCTTCTAAAACTCTTCCAAGCCACAAAATCAATATGGTTTTTTATATTTGTAAAACTCAATTGCGAGCCAAATAAAACCAATATTTTGCATGGCTTTTCTTTTTTCCAACTCTTAGGGACACAAGAAAACTAATGTGCGTTATTTTCCTCTATAAATCTCAACTCTTTTGTACAATAACATTAACGCATAGGCTAACGCACTATTCATGAATTTTCCATGGACTATCCATCACCTTTGGGACCGTGTCTGAGTCCCATACTACCCCATCAGTCTACCATCATGGACCAAAACAGAACACCAACAAAGCCCGTAGCAAGTGGCAAACCACTTCTATTGATGTCAGATAAAACTTGACATATTTCAAATAAAAATCCAAATGGAACAGCCATCAATCTAGGCATAGTTGTATCAACATAGCATGCCATATGTGCCCATGTCACAGTGGGAATCTAATATTAATTTAATAACACTCATAAAAAACAAATGACAACAAAACATTGATCAAATTTAAAAAGTAAAAACTGAAAAATGTAAATAGTAGAATTCTTGACCAACAAAAAATACAATAAAACATAATAAAAATAGAAAATTATCTAAAAACAAAGGCCTAAGTTCCCATATGACATAACATATTCAATGGATTAAGCGATCATTCACCAACTCTTTCAACGCCCATCATACAATAAGATTGGGGCACGAGCATCAAAAAAGACCAACAAATTTCTAAACACCGATTTGGACTGGGAATGACACATATCAGGACCATAAACTATTCTTAGATGACCTCATCTTAGTCCAAAACGAGTAATGTTTGATTACTTTTGAAGTACAGGCAACACAGTGTCTATGATCTTCCATGGACTGTCCATGATGTTTGCACTCAATGTGAAAGTGCATTAAAATAGTACGCCAAAACATGACTCTTCATCGCCGCTATTATATCCAAAACATGTACTGCATGGATCTTCCAGCACACAAAATAAGCCCTCCTTGATGGTGGCAATGCACTATTTTTCCTTTGCCAACCCATTCATGACTATTCCATATGTGATGTGGATACTCAATGTTCCATCCATTGGATTGTCCAACACAGATCAAATTACTTAAAATTTGATTTGAGATAAGATAGCATACATACAATCTAACATTCTAGCTGCAACATGCCACACAAATATGCCTATGGCATTTATCCCGATCCGCACATATATTGTCCAATAACTAGCAAATCACTGCCTACATGACTCTCCATGACCGTTGTTTTAAACTTTGAACATACAACCCATAATCAAATAAAGTTGCATCAATGCCAAACATACATTTTTTTTCCTTCAAATCCCATCTGGATTTGTTTTCCATTTATGAATAATGTGAACCATTCTCATCCATTATGTTCTCGCACCATCCGTGAAATCTACTAAAACTTTAACTTGAGTTAAGTAAGTTGATAAATTTTCAATAAATCATTCTATCTAAAAATACTTCCAACATAAATTCCTTTGGAAATATTTTATGAGATTTTGACTTACAAAAATTACCAACTTCCACAACACAATTATTATTTTTACTTTTACTATTATTTATCTAATTTTTACTTTCAACACACGAAAAACAATTGAAAATACAAAAACTTAACCATACTAAATACAAAATAAAAACTAAAAAACATTCATCCCTTATTTACATGATTGGGTCACTAAGCTTGATGGAGATTACATCTCAAATTCTTCGAACACAACATAGATCTCACAGCAAACACATGTTATCACATTGGGACAATCCATGACTACTCATGATCTTCATATTGTCCCAGGCACTTATAATCAAATGATTTTAAGGAAAAGGCACAAACCGTATATGTATCGGCAACCTATCTAAAGTAGCCCAACCTATAAACCATTTAGTCCGCCAAAGGTGCACCAATGCAGTTTATAGTAAGACTTTTTTTGCCTTGGAATCCATCCATGACATTACATGTATGATGTGGACCATCTATGTTCCATCATCTCAAATTCTTAAAACACAAATATAGATCACAATAAAACACATGTCATCCCATGACCCAAGCAAGGACAGTCCATGACTGTTCTCGAATCCTCATATTGTCCAAAGACGTATATTGTCCATTAACTTTTCAAGCACAGCTACAAATCATATTTATATGGCAACCTTCTATCATTCAGCATATAAACCCCACAGTCAAAGCCAATGATCTACCAACACAGCTATATGAAGGCACTTTTTTTTTTGCCTTTGTAATTCATACGTGACAATTTCATATATGATGCAGACCATCCATGTTCACTTTCTCGTGATCATCTAACATATGATGTAGACCATCTACATTCCATTCTTCACTTGTCAAATTTGTAAATCTCCTATCATCCGTCAAATTTACTCAACATTGATTTCAATTGAGAATTTCCAACAAGTACATTCACTTAAAGAAAACTTCCACAAATAAAACAAAAATAAAAAAACAAAACTCTAAAATATCAACCTTTAAAAAATAAACAAAAAACTCAAAAAACATAAAGACTAAAATTCTTTGTGGAAAATCTCATGACCCAATTGTGACCATTTTATGACAGTTCCGCCAATCTTTTTTTGCCTTGGAATCCATCCATGACCATTACATGTATGATGTGGACCATCTATGTTCCATCATCTCAAATTCTTAAAGCACAAATATAGATCTCACAATGAACACATGTCATCCCATGACCCAAGCAAGGACAGTCCGTGGGTCCTAGAATCCTCATGTTGTCCAAAGACGTATATTGTCCATTAACTTTTCAAGCACAGCTACAAATCATATTTATATGGCAACCTTTCTATCATCCAGCATATAAACCCCACAGTCAACCAAAGGTGCACCAACACAGCTATATAAAGGCACTTTTTTGGCCTTTGTAATTCATACATGACAATTTCATATATGATGCGACCATCTATGTTGACTTTCTCGTGATCATTTAACATATGATGTACCATCTACATTCCATTCTTCACTTATCAAATTCATCCATCTCCTACCATCCATCAAATTTTACTCAACATTGATTTCAATTGAGAATTTTCCAACAAATTCATTCAACTTGAAGAAAACTTCCACAAATAAAACAAAAATAAAAAAACAAAACTCAAAAAATCAACCTTTAAAAAAATAAACAAAAAACTCAAAAAACATAAAGACTAAAATTCTTTGTGGAAAATCTCATGACCCAATTGTGTCCGTTTATGACTGTTCATCATTGGCCTCATACTATGTATTGTTGAGTAATTGTTGAGACACAAGCTACCTGCCGATAATATATCTTCCATGGTTTCTCCATGACCATTAGTACTTTGTCAATCAGTACAATGTGGCATACACTAAATATGCCCATGTCAAGGTAACAGGGCACTATTTTCCCATTCGTTACACATACATGCTCCATTCATCGCTCTAATAGTGTCCAACACTTTCTTTTCAGGTCCATGTCCTTGGAAGGAAATTCACAAACAGGCTATGCTTGGATAGACACATCATCCACCATGAATCAAATTACCATTGAATGCATAAATTTGAAAGGAGAAGATAAAAGCTATTTTTCCAATTAAAATCAAAAGAGCTCATTATCTACTCAAACCCAATACAACTCATGTGCCATCACAGAACTCATAGCTTGTCATCACCACTGCCCAATGCTGCTAAAACTCCATCGCTGTAAAATGAAAAAGCAAACAGTCAAAGGGTCAAAAAAATGACATACCAAGCCATTCACTGCTGTACACGAAATTAGAAAGGAACAACTGAAATCCAAAACATATTCAAGAATAGCTAAGAAAAATGTATCACAATTTACCGAATGCACTTTTCACAAATCCAAAATCCTTCCACTACCAATCCACAAATGATAGAAGGCAATGACAACCTATTCAGAATCATATATCGTCATCCCAACTCATCCATCACGTGTCCAAAACCAACCACACCATAAAGAAGCTATGGCTAGAAAAAATCAGAAGAGCAGTCGTAGCATACACTCCTCTTTGGGATAGACAAAAGTACTTGTACAGTCCTCAACCGTCCATCTACAATCTTTGTAGCTCCAAGGACGATAATCCCACTAGTGTCAACCATAATCAAACCACACCCGTCCACCGACAATAAAAGACTATATGTAATTGTCCCTTCTCATTACAGAACCGGCCATCACAAGACAACGAACGTATCCCTATCCCAACCAGGAACGGCAAATCAAGTCGATATCCATTCAATCCAAGACATATCCAAAGCATGTCCAAACACATTCATCCATATTCCATCCGAAAGACATCCTAAACATGCCCGCACACAATAGAGGACACATGTCCCACGAACGTTGCAACCTGTAACACGGACGATGAAACCCATCGCACAGACAATGAAATCCATTCATGACCAATCCCACACACACAACACCCTCTCCATAGTACCCTCTCCATAGTATAGCTAAAGGTGCTCAACCACGGACAAGCACAACGAACATACCTGCAATCTGGCTACGCGACAATTTCATTTAACCGTCCACGACCCATCCCATGGACATGAGACCATCCTGTAGATAGTATCCCGTCTCACAAACAATGCAACCCCTCCCGCAGACAGCGACACCCATCCATGAACAGTCCCATGCCCATAACAACCGGCCCTTAATGTAGCTGAAGGTGCACAAACACAGATGAGCTTGCCAAACATGCCCGTGGACCAACAGAGAGACAATTTCAATTTAACCATCCGCGACCCATCCCACGAGGGTGAAACCCGTCCCACTAGAACTAAAACCTGTCCAGCAGAGAGGGAGAAACCCGTCCCATGGAGGTACAACCCGTCCGGTGGAGGGTGCAACCCCTCCCAAGGACAGTGAAACCCATCCGAGACCAGCCCCGTGCCCACAACACCCGGTCCATTGCGTAGCTAAAGGTACTCAACTGCAGACGAGCACGCCAAAAATGCCCATGGCCTGGCAGAATGACAATTTCATTTTACTGTCCGTGACCCATCCCGCGGACCGTGAGACCCGTCCCGCTAGGATGTGAAACCCGTCCCGCGAGGATGCAAAACCCGTACCGTGAGGGTGAAACCCGCACGTGACCATCCCGCGCCCACAACACCCAGTCCATAGTGTAGCTGAGGGTGCTCAACCGCAGACGAGCACGCCTAACATGCCCTTGGTCTGGGAGAACGACAAATTTTTTTATCGTCCGCGACCCATCCCACGGACGTGAAACCCGTCTCACGGGAAGTGAAACCGGTCCCGCAGGGTGTGAAACCCGTCCCGCCCAAGGTGAAACCCGTCCCACCAGGATGCGAAAACCCGTCCCGCAAGGGTGAAAACCCGTCCGTGACCAGTCCCGCGCCGACAAAACCCCGTCCATAGTGTAACTGAGGGTGCTCAACCGCGACGGGCACGCCTAACATGCCCTTGGTCTGGAGAACGACAATTTTTTTTTACCGTCCGCGACCCGTCCCACGGACGTGAAACCCGTCCCGCAGGAAGTGAAACCCGTACCGCAGGAAGTGAAACCCGTCCCGCAGGATGTGAAACCCGTCCCGCCAGGGTGAAACCCGTCCCGCCAGGATGCGAAACCCGTCCCGCAAGGGTGAAACCCGTCCGTGACCAGTCCCGCGCCCACAAAACCCCGTCCATAGTGTAGCTGAGGGTGCTCAACCGCGACGGGCACGCCTAACATGCCCTTGGTCTGGGCGAACGACAATTTTTTTTACCGTCCGCGACCCGTCCCACGGACGGTGAAACCCGTCCCGCCAGGGTGAAACCCGTCCCGCCAGGTTGCGAAACCCGTCCAGCAGGTGAAACCCGTCCGTGACGAGTCCCGCGCCCACAACACCCGGTCCATAGTGTAGATGAGGGTGCTCAAGCCGGACGGGCACGCCTAACATGCCCTTGGTCTGGAGAACGACAAATTTTTTTCACCATCGCGACCCGTCCCACGGACGGTGAAACCCGTCCCACGGGAAGTGAAACCCGTCCCACGGGAAGTGAAACCCGTCCCCACGGGAGTGAAAACCCGCCAGGGTGTGAAACCCGTCCCGCCAGGGTGCGAAACCCGTCCCGCCAGGGTGCGAAACCCGTCCCGCCAGGGTGCGAAACCCGTCCCGCCAGATGCGAAACCCGTCCCGCCAGGATGCGAAACCCGTCCACCAGGATGCGAAACCCGTCCAGCCAGGATGCGAAACCCGCCTGCCAGGGTGAAACCCGTCCCGCCAGGATGCAAAACCCGTCCCGCCAGGGTGAAACCCGTCCGTGACCAGTCCCGCGCCCACACACCCGTCCATAGTGTAGCTGAGGGTACTCAACCGCGGACGGCACGCCTAACATGCCCTTGGTCTGGAGAACGACAATTTTTTTTTTACCGTCCGCGACCCGTCCCACGGACGGTGAAACCCGTCCCGCCAGGGTGAAACCCGTCCCACGGGAAGTGAAACCCGTCCCACGGGAAGTGAAACCCGTCCCGCCAGGGCGTGGAACCCGTCCCGCCAGGGTGCGAAACCCGTCCCGCCAGGGTGCGAAACCCGTCCCGCCAGGTGCGAAACCCGTCCCGCCAGGATGCGAAACCCGTCCTGCCAGGGTGAAACCGTCCCGCCAGGATGCGAAACCCGTCCCGCCAGGATGCGAAACCCGTCCCGCAAGGGTGAAACCCGTCCGTGACCACTCCCGCGCCCACAACACTCGGTCCATAGTGTAGCTGAGGGTGCTCAACCGCGGACGGGCACGCCTAACATGCCCTTGGTCTGGGAGAACGACAATTTTTTTTACCGTCCGCGACCCGTCCCACGGACGGTGATACCCGTCCCACGGGAAGTGAAACCCGTCCCGCAGGTGTGAAACCCGTCCCGCAGGGTGTGAAACCCGTCCCGCCAGGGTGCGAAACCCGTCCCGCGAGGGTGCGAAACCCGTCCCGCCAGGTGCGAAACCCGTCCCGCCAGGATGCGAAACCCGTCCCGCCAGGATGCGAAACCCGTCCCGCCAGGGTGAAACCCGTCCTGCCAGGGTGAAACCCGTCCCGCCAGGATGCAA
>CM039094.1:57870094-57877594 GCA_022113865.1 Chimonanthus praecox | reverse complement strand
GATTGGGGCACGAGGCATCAAAAAGACCAACAAATTTCTAAACACCGATTTGGACTTGGGAATGACACATATCAGGACCATAACTATTCTTAGATGACCTCATCTTAGTCCAAAACGAGTAATGTTTGATTACTTTTGAAGTACAGGCAACACAGTGTCTATGGATCTTCCATGGACTGTCCATGATGTTTGCACTCAATGTGAAAGTGCATTAAAATAGTACGCCAAAACATGACTCTTCATCGCCGCTATTATATCCAAAACATGTACTGCATGGATCTTCCAGCACACAAAATAAGCCCTCCTTGGATGGTGGCAATGCACTATTTTTCCTTTGCCAACCCATTCATGACTATTCCATATGTGATGTGGATACTCAATGTTCCATCCATTCTGGATTTTGTCCAACACAGATCAAATTTACTTAAAATTTGATTTGAGATAAGATAGCATACATATCAATCTAACATTCTAGCTGCAACATGCCACACAAATATGCCTATGGCATTTATCCCGATCCGCAACATATATTGTCCAATAACTAGCAAATCACTGCCTACATGACTCTCCATGACCGTTGTTTAAACTTTGAACAGTACAACCCATAATCAAATAAAGTTGCATCAATGCCAAACATACATTTTTTTCCTTCAAATCCATCTGGATTTGTTTTCCATTTATGAATAATGTGAACCATTCTCATCCATTATGTTCTCGCACCATCCGTGAAATCTACTAAAAACTTTAACTTGAGTTAAGTAAGTTGATAAATTTTCAATAAATCATTCTATCTAAAAATACTTCCAACATAAATTCCTTTGGAAATATTTTATGAGATTTTGACTTACAAAAATTACCAACTTCCACAACACAATTATTATTTTTACTTTTACTATTATTTATCTAATTTTTACTTTCAACACACGAAAAACAATTGAAATACAAAAACTTAACCATACTAAATACAAAATAAAAACTAAAAAACATTCATCCCTTATTTACATGATTGGGTCACTAAGCTTGATGGAGATTACATCTCAAATTCTTCGAACACAAACATAGATCTCACAGCAAACACATGTTATCACATTGGGACAATCCATGACTACTCATGGATCTTCATATTGTCCCAGGCACTTATAATCAAATGATTTTTAAGGAAAAGGCTACAAACCGTATGTATCGGCAACCTATCTAAAGTAGCCCAACCTATAAACCATTTAGTCCGGCCAAAGGTGCACCAATGCAGTTTATAGTAAGGACTTTTTTTGCCTTGGAATCCATCCATGACCATTACATGTATGATGTGGACCATCTATGTTCCATCATCTCAAATTCTTAAAACACAAATATAGATCACAATAAAAACATGTCATCCCATGACCCAAGCAAGGACAGTCCATGACTGTTCTCGAATCCTCATATTGTCCAAAGACGTATATTGTCCATTAACTTTTCAAGCACAGCTACAAATCATATTTATATGGCAACCTTTCTATCATTCAGCATATAAACCCCACAGTCAAAGCCAATGATCTACCAACACAGCTATATGAAGGCACTTTTTTTTTGCCTTTGTAATTCATACGTGACAATTTCATATATGATGCAGACCATCCATGTTCACTTTCTCGTGATCATCTAACATATGATGTAGACCATCTACATTCCATTCTTCACTTGTCAAATTTGTAAATCTCCTATCATCCGTCAAATTTACTCAACATTGATTTCAATTGAGAATTTCCAACAAGTACATTCAACTTAAAGAAAACTTCCACAAATAAAACAAAAATAAAAAAACAAAACTCTAAAATATCAACCTTTAAAAAAATAAACAAAAAACTCAAAAAACATAAAGACTAAAATTCTTTGTGGAAAATCTCATGACCCAATTGTGACCATTTATGACAGTTCGCCAATCTTTTTTTGCCTTGGAATCCATCCATGACCATTACATGTATGATGTGGACCATCTATGTTCCATCATCTCAAATTCTTAAAGCACAAATATAGATCTCACAATGAACACATGTCATCCCATGACCCAAGCAAGGACAGTCCGTGGCTGTCCTAGAATCCTCATGTTGTCCAAAGACGTATATTGTCCATTAACTTTTCAAGCACAGCTACAAATCATATTTATATGGCAACCTTTCTATCATCCAGCATATAAACCCCACAGTCAAGCCAAAGGTGCACCAACACAGCTATATAAAGGCACTTTTTTGGCCTTTGTAATTCATACATGACAATTTCATATATGATGCGGACCATCTATGTTGACTTTCTCGTGATCATTTAACATATGATGTACCATCTACATTCCATTCTTCACTTATCAAATTCATCCATCTCCTACCATCCATCAAATTTTACTCAACATTGATTTCAATTGAGAATTTCCAACAAATTCATTCAACTTGAAGAAAACTTCCACAAATAAAACAAAAATAAAAAAACAAAACTCAAAAATATCAACCTTTAAAAAAATAAACAAAAAACTCAAAAAACATAAAGACTAAAATTCTTTGTGGAAAATCTCATGACCCAATTGTGTCCGTTTATGACTGTTCATCATTGGCCTCATACTATGTATTGTTGAGTAATTGTTGAGACACAAGCTACCTGCCGATAATATATCTTCCATGGTTTCTCCATGACCATTAGTACTTTGTCAAATCAGTACAATGTGGCATACACTAAATATGCCCATGTCAAGGTAACAGGGCACTATTTTCCCATTCGTTACACATACATGCTCCATTCATCGCTCTAATAGTGTCCAACACTTTCTTTTCAGGGTCCATGTCCTTGGAAGGAAATTCACAAACAGGCTATGCTTGGATAGACACATCATCCACCATGAATCAAATTACCATTGAATGCATAAATTTGAAAGGTGAGAAGATAAAAGCTATTTTTCCAATTAAAATCAAAAGAGCTCATTATCTACTCAAACCCAATACAACTCATGTGCCATCACAGAACTCATAGCTTGTCATCACCACTGCCCAATGCTGCTAAAACTCCATCGCTGTAAAATGAAAAAGCAAACAGTCAAAGGGTCAAAAAAATGACATACCAAGCCATTCACTGCTGTACACGAAATTAGAAAGGAACAACTGAAATCCAAAACAATATTCAAGAATAGCTAAGAAAAATGTATCACAATTTACCGAATGCACTTTTCACAAATCCAAAATCCTTCCACTACCAATCCACAAATGATAGAAGGCAATGACAACCTATTCAGAATCATATATCGTCATCCCAACTCATCCATCACGTGTCCAAAACCAACCACACCATAAAGAAGCTATGGCTAGAAAAATCAGAAGAGCAGTCGTAGCATACACTCCTCTTTGGGATAGACAAAAGTACTTGTACAGTCCTCAACCGGTCCATCTACAATCTTTGTAGCTCCAAGGACGATAATCCCACTAGTGTCAACCATAATCAAACCACACCCGTCCACCGACAATAAAAGACTATATGTAATTGTCCCTTCTCATTACAGAACCGGCCATCACAAGACAACGAACTATCCCTATCCCAACCAGGAACGGCAAATCAAGTCGATATCCATTCAATCCAAGACATATCCAAAGCATGTCCAAACACATTCATCCATATTCCATCCGAAAGACATCCTAAACATGCCCGCACACAATAGAGGACACATGTCCCACGAACGTTGCAACCTGTAACACGGACGATGAAACCCATCGCACAGACAATGAAATCCATTCATGACCAATCCCACACACACAACACCCTCTCCATAGTACCCTCTCCATAGTATAGCTAAAGGTGCTCAACCACGGACAAGCACAACGAACATACCTGCAATCTGGCTACGCGACAATTTCATTTTAACCGTCCACGACCCATCCCATGGACAGTGAGACCCATCCTGTAGATAGTAAATCCCGTCTCACAAACAATGCAACCCCTCCCGCAGACAGCGACCCATCCATGAACAGTCCCATGCCCATAACAACCGGCCCTTAATGTAGCTGAAGGTGCACAAACACAGATGAGCTTGCCAAACATGCCCGTGGACCAACAGAGAGACAATTTCAATTTTACCATCCGCGACCCATCCCACGGAGGGTGAAACCCGTCCCACTAGAACTAAAACCTGTCCAGCAGAGGGAGAAACCCGTCCCATGGAGGGTACAACCCGTCCGGTGGAGGGTGCAACCCCTCCCAAGGACAGTGAAACCCATCCGAGACCAGCCCCGTGCCCACAACACCGGTCCATTGCGTAGCTAAAGGTACTCAACTGCAGACGAGCACGCCAAAAATGCCCATGGCCTGGCAGAATGACAATTTCATTTTACTGTCCGTGACCCATCCCGCGGACCGTGAGACCCGTCCCGCTAGGATGTGAAACCCGTCCCGCGAGGATGCAAAACCCGTACCGTGAGGGTGAAACCCCGCACGTGACCAGTCCCGCGCCCACAACACCAGTCCATAGTGTAGCTGAGGGTGCTCAACCGCAGACGAGCACGCCTAACATGCCCTTGGTCTGGGAGAACGACAAATTTTTTATCGTCCGCGACCCATCCCACGGACGGTGAAACCCGTCTCACGGGAAGTGAAACCGGTCCCGCAGGGTGTGAAACCCGTCCCGCCAAGGTGAAACCCGTCCCACCAGGATGCGAAACCCGTCCCACAAGGGTGAAACCCGTCCGTGACCAGTCCGCGCCGACAAAACCCCGTCCATAGTGTAACTGAGGGTGCTCAACCGCGGACGGGCACGCCTAACATGCCCTTGGTCTGGGAGAACGACAATTTTTTTTTACCGTCCCGGACCCGTCCCACGGTGAAACCCGTCCCGCAGGAAGTGAAACCGTACCGCAGGAAGTGAAACCCGTCCGCAGGATGTGAAACCCGTCCCGCCAGGGTGAAACCCGAGCCAGGATGCGAAACCCGTCCGCAAGGGTGAAACCCGTCCGTGACCAGTCCCGCGCCCACAAAACCCGTCCATTGTGTAGCTGAGGTGCTCAACGCAGACGGGCACGCCTAACATGCCCTTGGTCTGGCGAACGACAATTTTTTTTTCCGTCCGCGACCCGTCCCACGGACGTGAGAAACCCGTCCCGCCAGGTGAAACCCGTCCCGCAGGTTGCGAAACCCGTCCAGGGTGAAACCCGTCCGTGACGAGTCCCGCGCCCACAACACCCGGTCCATAGTGTAGATGAGGGTGCTCAAGCGCGGACGGCACGCCTAACATGCCCTTGGTCTGGGAGAACGACAAATTTTTTTCACCATCCGCGACCCGTCCCACGGACGGTGAAACCCGTCCACGGGAAGTGAAACCCGTCCCACGGGAAGTGAAACCCGCCCACGGGAAGTGAAACCCGTCCCGCCAGGGTGTGAAACCCGTCCCCAGGGTGCGAAACCCGTCCGCCAGGGTGCAAACCCGTCCCGCCAGGGTGCGAAACCCGTCCCGCCAGGATGCGAAACCCGTCCCGCAGGATGCGAAACCCGTCCAGCAGGATGCGAAACCCGTCCAGCAGGATGCGAAACCCGTCCTGCCAGGGTGAAACCCGTCCCGCCAGGATGCAAAACCCGTCCCGCCAGGGTGAAACCCGTCCGTGACCAGTCCCGCGCCCACAAAACCCCGTCCATAGTGTAGCTGAGGGTGCTCAACCGCAGACGGGCACGCCTAACATGCCCTTGGTCTGGGCGAACGACAATTTTTTTTTACCGTCCGCGACCCGTCCACGGACGGTGAAACCCGTCCCGCCAGGGTGAAACCCGTCCCGCCAGGTTGCGAAACCCGTCCAGCAGGGTGAAACCCGTCCGTGACGAGTCCCGCGCCACAACACCCGGTCCATAGTGTAGATGAGGGTGCTCAAGCGCGGACGGGCACGCCTAACATGCCCTTGGTCTGGGAGAACGACAAATTTTTTTCACCATCCGCGACCCGTCCCACGGACGGTGAAACCCGTCCCACGGGAAGTGAAACCCGTCCCACGGGAAGTGAAACCCGTCCCGCCAGGGTGTGAAACCCGTCCCGCCAGGGTGCGAAACCCGTCCCGCCAGGGTGCGAAACCCGTCCCGCCAGGGTGCGAAACCCGTCCCGCCAGGTGCGAAACCCGTCCGCCAGGATGCGAAACCCGTCCCGCCAGGATGCGAAACCCGTCCAGCCAGGATGCGAAACCCGTCCAGCCAGGATGCGAAACCCGTCCTGCCAGGGTGAAACCCGTCCCGCCAGGATGCAAAACCCGTCCCGCCAGGGTGAAACCCGTCCGTGACCAGTCCCGCGCCCACACCACCCGGTCCATAGTGTAGCTGAGGGTACTCAACCGCGGACGGGCACGCCTAACATGCCCTTGGTCTGGGAGAACGACAATTTTTTTTTACCGTCCGCGACCCGTCCCACGGACGGTGAAACCCGTCCCGCCAGGGTGAAACCCGTCCCACGGGAAGTGAAACCCGTCCCACGGGAAGTGAAACCCGTCCCGCCAGGGCGTGGAACCCGTCCCGCCAGGGTGCGAAACCCGTCCCGCCAGGGTGCGAAACCCGTCCCGCCAGGGTGCGAAACCCGTCCCGCCAGGATGCGAAACCCGTCCTGCCAGGGTGAAACCCGTCCCGCCAGGATGCGAAACCCGTCCCGCCAGATGCGAAACCCGTCCCGCAAGGGTGAAACCCGTCCGTGACCACTCCCGCGCCCACAACACTCGGTCCATAGTGTAGCTGAGGGTGCTCAACCGCGGACGGGCACGCCTAACATGCCCTTGGTCTGGGAGAACGACAATTTTTTTTTACCGTCCGCGACCCGTCCCACGGACGGTGATACCCGTCCCACGGGAAGTGAAACCCGTCCCGCAGGGTGTGAAACCCGTCCCGCAGGGTGTGAAACCCGTCCCGCCAGGGTGCGAAACCCGTACCGCGAGGGTGCGAAACCCGTCCCGCCAGGGTGCGAAACCCGTCCCGCCAGGATGCGAAACCCGTCCCGCCAGGATGCGAAACCCGTCCCGCCAGGATGCGAAACCCGTCCCGCCAGGGTGAAACCCGTCCTGCCAGGGTGAAACCCGTCCCGCCAGGATGCAAAACCCGTCCCGCCAGGGTGAAACCCGTCCGTGACCAGTCCCGCGCCCCCAACACCCGGTCCATAGTGTAGCTGAGGGTGCTCAACCGCGGACGGGCACGCCTAACATGCCCTTGGTCTGGGAGAACGACAATTTTTTTTTACCGTCCGCGACCCGTCCCACGGACGGTGATACCCGTCCCACGGGAAGTGAAACCCGTCCCGCATGATGTGAAACCCGTCCGCCAGGATGTGAAACCCGTCCCGCCAGGGTGTGAAACCCGTCCCGCCAGGGTGTGAAACCCGTCCCGGCAGGGTCTGAAACCCGTCCCGCCAGGGTGAAACCCGTCCGCCAGGATGTGAAACCCGTCCCGCGAGGGTGAAACCCGTCCCGCCAGGATGTGAAACCCGTCCCGCGAGGGTGAAACCCGTCCGTGACCAGTCCCGCGCCCACA
>CM039094.1:57829064-57831564 GCA_022113865.1 Chimonanthus praecox | reverse complement strand
ATTTTTTTTTTACCGTCCGCGACCCGTCCCACGGACGGTGAAACCCGTCCCGCAGGAAGTGAAACCCGTCCCGCAGGAAGTGAAACCCGTCCCGCAGGATGTGAAACCCGTCCCGCAGGATGTGAAACCCGTCCCGCAGGATGTGAAACCCGTCCCGCAGGATGTGAAACCCGTCCCGCCAGGGTGAAACCCGTCCCGCCAGGATGCGAAACCCGTCCGTGACCAGTCCCGCGCCCACAAAACCCCGTCCACAGTGTAGCTGAGGGTGCTCAACCGCGGACGGGCACGCCTAACATGCCCTTGGTCTGGGAGAACGACAATTTTTTTTACCGTCCGCGACCCGTCCCACGGACGGTGAAACCCGTCCCGCCAGGGTGAAACCCGTCCCGCCAGGTTGCGAAACCCGTCCCGCCAGGGTGAAACCCGTCCGTGACGAGTCCCGCGCCCACAACACCCGGTCCATAGTGTAGCTGAGGGTGCTCAACCGCGGACGGGCACGCCTAACATGCCCTTGGTCTGGGAGAACGACAATTTTTTTTTACCGTCCGCGACCCGTCCCACGGACGGTGATACCCGTCCACGGGAAGTGAAACCCGTCCCGCATGATGTGAAACCCGTCCCGCCAGGGTGCGAAACCCGTCCCGCCAGGGTGCGAAACCCGTCCCGCCAGGGTGCGAAACCCGTCCCGCCAGGATGCGAAACCCGTCCCGCCAGGATGCGAAACCCGTCCCGCCAGGATGCGAAACCCGTCCCGCCAGGGTGAAACCCGTCCTGCCAGGGTGAAACCCGTCCCGCCAGGATGCAAAACCGTCCGCCAGGGTGAAACCCGTCCGTGACCAGTCCCGCGCCCACAACACCCGGTCCATAGTGTAGCTGAGGGTGCTCAACCGCGGACGGGCACGCCTAACATGCCCTTGGTCTGGGAGAACGCAATTTTTTTTTACCGTCCGTGACCGCGGACGGTGCCGTCCCACGGGAAGTGCCCGTCCCCACGTCCCGGATGTGAAACCCGTCCCACAAGTGAAGTGCGAAACCCGCCAGGGTGAAACCCGTCCGCATGATGTGAAACCCGTCCACAGGGTGTGAAACCCGTCCCGCAGGTGTGAAACCCGTCCCGCCAGGGTGCGAAACCCGTCCCGCCGCGAAACCCGTCCCGCCAGGACGCGAAACCCGTCCGCCAGGACGCGAAACCCGTCCCGCCAGGACGCGAAACCCGTCCCGCCAGGACGCGAAACCCGTCCCGCCAGGACGCGAAACCCGTCCCGCCAGGGTGAAACCCGTCCTGCCAGGGTGAAACCCGTCCCGCCAGGATGCAAAACCCGTCCCCCAGGGGTGAAACCCGTCCGTGACCAGTCCCGCCCACAACACCCGGTCCATAGTGTAGCTGAGGGTGCTCAACCGCGGACGGGCACGCCTAACATGCCCTTGGTCTGGGAGAACGACAATTTTTTTTTACCGTCCGTGACCCGTCCCACGGACGGTGATACCCGTCCCACGGGAAGTGAAACCCGTCCCGCATGATGTGAAACCCGTCCCGCAGGGTGTGAAACCCGTCCCGCCAGGGTGTGAAACCCGTCCCGCCAGGGTGCGAAACCCGTCCCGCCAGGGTGCGAAACCCGTCCCGCCAGGGTGCGAAACCCGTCCGCCAGGGTGCGAAACCCGTCCCGCCAGGGTGCGAAACCCGTCCCGCCAGGATGCGAAACCGTCCCGCCAGGACGCGAAACCCGTCCCGCCAGGACGCGAAACCCGTCCCGCCAGGGCGAAACCCGTCCTGCCAGGGTGAAACCCGTCCCGCCAGGATGCAAAACCGTCCCGCCAGGGTGAAACCCGTCCGTGACCAGTCCCGCGCCCACAACACCCGGTCCATAGTGTAGCTGAGGGTGCTCAACCGCGGACGGGCACGCCTAACATGCCCTTGGTCTGGGAGAACGACAATTTTTTTTTACCGTCCGCGACCCGTCCCACGGACGGTGATACCCGTCCCACGGGAAGTGAAACCCGTCCCGCATGATGTGAAACCCGTCCCGCAGGGTGTGAAACCCGTCCCGCCAGGGTGTGAAACCCGTCCCGCCAGGGTGTGAAACCCGTCCCGCCAGGATGTGAAACCCGTCCCGCCAGGGTGTGAAACCCGTCCCGCCAGGGTGTGAAACCCGTCCCGCCAGGAAGTGAAACCCGTCCCGCCAGGGTGTGAAACCCGTCCCGCCAGGACGCGAAACCGTCCCGCCAGGATGCGAAACCCGTCCCGCCAGGGGGAAACCCGTCCCGCCAGGACGCGAAACCCGTCCCGCCAGGATGCGAAACCCGTCCCGCCAGGGGGAAACCCGTCCTTGACCAGTCCCGGCCCACAACACCCGGTCCATAGTGTAGCTGAAGGTGCTCAACCGCGGACGAGCACGCCTAGCATGCCCTTGGTCTGGGAGAGCGACAATTTCATTTTACCGTCCGTGATCAGGCCGTGACCAGACCGTGACCGGACCGCGACCGGACCGTGATAAGACGT
>CM039094.1:57686104-57693604 GCA_022113865.1 Chimonanthus praecox | reverse complement strand
CCCTGGCGGGACGGGTTTCGCACCCTGGCGGGACGGGTTTCGCACCCTGGCGGACGGGTTCCACGCCCTGGCGGGACGGGTTTCACTTCCCGTGGGACGGGTTTCACTTCCCGTGGGACGGGTTTCACTTCCCGTGGGACGGGTTTCACCCTGGCGGGACGGGTTTCACCGTCCGTGGGACGGGTCGCGGACGGTAAAAAAAAATTGTCGTTCTCCCAGACCAAGGGCATGTTAGGCGTGCCCGTCCGCGGTTGAGTACCCTCAGCTACACTATGGACCGGGTGGTGTGGGCGCGGGACTGGTCACGGACGGGTTTCACCCTGGCGGGACGGGTTTTGCATCCTGGCGGGACGGGTTTCACCCTGGCAGGACGGGTTTCGCATCCTGGCTGGACGGGTTTCGCATCCTGGCTGGACGGGTTTCGCATCCTGGCGGGACGGGTTTCGCATCCTGGCGGGACGGGTTTCGCACCCTGGCGGGACGGGTTTCGCACCCTGGCGGGACGGGTTTCGCACCCTGGCGGGACGGGTTTCACACCCTGGCGGGACGGGTTTCACTTCCCGTGGGACGGGTTTCACTTCCCGTGGGACGGGTTTCACTTCCCGTGGGACGGGTTTCACCGTCCGTGGGACGGGTCGCGGATGGTGAAAAAAATTTGTCGTTCTCCCAGACCAAGGGCATGTTAGGCGTGCCCGTCCGCGCTTGAGCACCCTCATCTACACTATGGACCGGGTGTTGTGGGCGCGGGACTCGTCACGGACGGGTTTCACCCTGCTGGACGGGTTTCGCAACCTGGCGGGACGGGTTTCACCCTGGCGGGACGGGTTTCACCGTCCGTGGGACGGGTCGCGGACGGTAAAAAAAATTGTCGTTCGCCCAGACCAAGGGCATGTTAGGCGTGCCCGTCTGCGGTTGAGCACCCTCAGCTACACTATGGACGGGGTTTTGTGGGCGCGGGACTGGTCACGGACGGGTTTCACCCTTGCGGGACGGGTTTCGCATCCTGGCGGGACGGGTTTCACCCTGGCGGGACGGGTTTCACATCCTGCGGGACGGGTTTCACTTCCTGCGGTACGGGTTTCACTTCCTGCGGGACGGGTTTCACCGTCCGTGGGACGGGTCGCGGACGGTAAAAAAAAATTGTCGTTCTCCCAGACCAAGGGCATGTTAGGCGTGCCCGTCCGCGGTTGAGCACCCTCAGTTACACTATGGACGGGGTTTTGTCGGCGCGGGACTGGTCACGGACGGGTTTCACCCTTGTGGGACGGGTTTCGCATCCTGGTGGGACGGGTTTCACCTTGGCGGGACGGGTTTCACACCCTGCGGGACCGGTTTCACTTCCCGTGAGACGGGTTTCACCGTCCGTGGGATGGGTCGCGGACGATAAAAAAATTTGTCGTTCTCCCAGACCAAGGGCATGTTAGGCGTGCTCGTCTGCGGTTGAGCACCCTCAGCTACACTATGGACTGGGTGTTGTGGGCGCGGGACTGGTCACGTGCGGGTTTCACCCTCACGGTACGGGTTTTGCATCCTCGCGGGACGGGTTTCACATCCTAGCGG
Organism: Chimonanthus praecox; assembly: GCA_022113865.1. Lineage (NCBI taxonomy): Eukaryota > Viridiplantae > Streptophyta > Magnoliopsida > Laurales > Calycanthaceae > Chimonanthus > Chimonanthus praecox. Next base: position 57,692,044 of record CM039094.1, on the reverse strand, counting down.
GACGGGTCTCACGGTCCGCGGGATGGGTCACGGACAGTAAAATGAAATTGTCATTCTGCCAGGCCATGGGCATTTTTGGCGTGCTCGTCTGCAGTTGAGTACCTTTAGCTACGCAATGGACCGGGTGTTGTGGGCACGGGGCTGGTCTCGGATGGGTTTCACTGTCCTTGGGAGGGGTTGCACCCTCCACCGGACGGGTTGTACCCTCCATGGGACGGGTTTCTCCCTCTGCTGGACAGGTTTTAGTTCTAGTGGGACGGGTTTCACCCTCCGTGGGATGGGTCGCGGATGGTAAAATTGAAATTGTCTCTCTGTTGGTCCACGGGCATGTTTGGCAAGCTCATCTGTGTTTGTGCACCTTCAGCTACATTAAGGGCCGGTTGTTATGGGCATGGGACTGTTCATGGATGGGTGTCGCTGTCTGCGGGAGGGGTTGCATTGTTTGTGAGACGGGATTTACTATCTACAGGATGGGTCTCACTGTCCATGGGATGGGTCGTGGACGGTTAAAATGAAATTGTCGCGTAGCCAGATTGCAGGTATGTTCGTTGTGCTTGTCCGTGGTTGAGCACCTTTAGCTATACTATGGAGAGGGTACTATGGAGAGGGTGTTGTGTGTGTGGGATTGGTCATGAATGGATTTCATTGTCTGTGCGATGGGTTTCATCGTCCGTGTTACAGGTTGCAACGTTCGTGGGACATGTGTCCTCTATTGTGTGCGGGCATGTTTAGGATGTCTTTCGGATGGAATATGGATGAATGTGTTTGGACATGCTTTGGATATGTCTTGGATTGAATGGATATCGACTTGATTTGCCGTTCCTGGTTGGGATAGGGATAGTTCGTTGTCTTGTGATGGCCGGTTCTGTAATGAGAAGGGACAATTACATATAGTCTTTTATTGTCGGTGGACGGGTGTGGTTTGATTATGGTTGACACTAGTGGGATTATCGTCCTTGGAGCTACAAAGATTGTAGATGGACCGGTTGAGGACTGTACAAGTACTTTTGTCTATCCCAAAGAGGAGTGTATGCTACGACTGCTCTTCTGATTTTTCTAGCCATAGCTTCTTTATGGTGTGGTTGGTTTTGGACACGTGATGGATGAGTTGGGATGACGATATATGATTCTGAATAGGTTGTCATTGCCTTCTATCATTTGTGGATTGGTAGTGGAAGGATTTTGGATTTGTGAAAAGTGCATTCGGTAAATTGTGATACATTTTTCTTAGCTATTCTTGAATATTGTTTTGGATTTCAGTTGTTCCTTTCTAATTTCGTGTAACAGCAGTGAATGGCTTGGTATGTCATTTTTTTGACCCTTTGACTGTTTGCTTTTTCATTTTACAGCGATGGAGTTTTAGCAGCATTGGGCAGTGGTGATGACAAGCTATGAGTTCTGTGATGGCACATGAGTTGTATTGGGTTTGAGTAGATAATGAGCTCTTTTGATTTTAATTGGAAAAATAGCTTTTATCTTCTCACCTTTCAAATTTATGCATTCAATGGTAATTTGATTCATGGTGGATGATGTGTCTATCCAAGCATAGCCTGTTTGTGAATTTCCTTCCAAGGACATGGACCCTGAAAAGAAAGTGTTTGGACACTATTAGAGCGATGAATGGAGCATGTATGTGTAACGAATGGGAAAATAGTGCCCTGTTACCTTGACATGGGCATATTTAGTGTATGCCACATTGTACTGATTTGACAAAGTACTAATGGTCATGGAGAAACCATGGAAGATATATTATCGGCAGGTAGCTTGTGTCTCAACAATTACTCAACAATACATATGAGGCCAATGATGAACAGTCATAAACGGACACAATTGGGTCATGAGATTTTCCACAAAGAATTTTAGTCTTTATGTTTTTTGAGTTTTTTGTTTATTTTTTTAAAGGTTGATATTTTGAGTTTTGTTTTTTTATTTTTGTTTTATTTGTGGAAGTTTCTTCAAGTTGAATGAATTTGTTGGAAATTCTCAATTGAAATCAATGTTGAGTAAAATTTGATGGATGGTAGGAGATGGATGAATTTGATAAGTGAAGAATGGAATGTAGATGGTACATCATATGTTAAATGATCACGAGAAAGTCAACATAGATGGTCCGCATCATATATGAAATTGTCATGTATGAATTACAAAGGCCAAAAAAGTGCCTTTATATAGCTGTGTTGGTGCACCTTTGGCTTGACTGTGGGGTTTATATGCTGGATGATAGAAAGGTTGCCATATAAATATGATTTGTAGCTGTGCTTGAAAAGTTAATGGACAATATACGTCTTTGGACAACATGAGGATTCTAGGACACCACGGACTGTCCTTGCTTGGGTCATGGGATGACATGTGTTCATTGTGAGATCTATATTTGTGCTTTAAGAATTTGAGATGATGGAACATAGATGGTCCACATCATACATGTAATGGTCATGGATGGATTCCAAGGCAAAAAAAGATTGGCGAACTGTCATAAATGGTCACAATTGGGTCATGAGATTTTCCACAAAGAATTTTAGTCTTTATGTTTTTTGAGTTTTTTGTTTATTTTTTTAAAGGTTGATATTTTAGAGTTTTGTTTTTTTATTTTTGTTTTATTTGTGGAAGTTTTCTTTAAGTTGAATGTACTTGTTGGAAATTCTCAATTGAAATCAATGTTGAGTAAATTTGACGGATGATAGGAGATTTACAAATTTGACAAGTGAAGAATGGAATGTAGATGGTCTACATCATATGTTAGATGATCACGAGAAAGTGAACATGGATGGTCTGCATCATATATGAAATTGTCACGTATGAATTACAAAGGCAAAAAAAAAGTGCCTTCATATAGCTGTGTTGGTAGATCATTGGCTTTGACTGTGGGGTTTATATGCTGAATGATAGAAAGGTTGCCATATAAATATGATTTGTAGCTGTGCTTGAAAAGTTAATGGACAATATACGTCTTTGGACAATATGAGGATTCGAGAACAGTCATGGACTGTCCTTGCTTGGGTCATGGGATGACATGTGTTTTATTGTGATCTATATTTGTGTTTTAAGAATTTGAGATGATGGAACATAGATGGTCCACATCATACATGTAATGGTCATGGATGGATTCCAAGGCAAAAAAAGTCCTTACTATAAACTGCATTGGTGCACCTTTGGCCGGACTAAATGGTTTATAGGTTGGGCTACTTTAGATAGGTTGCCGATACATATACGGTTTGTAGCCTTTTCCTTAAAAATCATTTGATTATAAGTGCCTGGACAATATGAAGATCCATGAGTAGTCATGGATTGTCCCAATGTGATAACATGTGTTTGCTGTGAGATCTATGTTTGTGTTCGAAGAATTTGAGATGTAATCTCCATCAAGCTTAGTGACCCAATCATGTAAATAAGGGATGAATGTTTTTTAGTTTTTATTTTGTATTTAGTATGGTTAAGTTTTTGTATTTTCAATTGTTTTTCGTGTGTTGAAAGTAAAAATTAGATAAATAATAGTAAAAGTAAAAATAATAATTGTGTTGTGGAAGTTGGTAATTTTTGTAAGTCAAAATCTCATAAAATATTTCCAAAGGAATTTATGTTGGAAGTATTTTTAGATAGAATGATTTATTGAAAATTTATCAACTTACTTAACTCAAGTTAAAGTTTTAGTAGATTTCACGGATGGTGCGAGAACATAATGGATGAGAATGGTTCACATTATTCATAAATGGAAAACAAAATCCAGATGGGATTTGAAGGAAAAAAAATGTATGTTTGGCATTGATGCAACTTTATTTGATTATGGGTTGTACTGTTCAAAGTTTAAACAACGGTCATGGAGAGTCATGTAGGCAGTGATTTGCTAGTTATTGGACAATATATGTTGCGGATCGGGATAAATGCCATAGGCATATTTGTGTGGCATGTTGCAGCTAGAATGTTAGATTGATATGTATGCTATCTTATCTCAAATCAAATTTTAAGTAATTTGATCTGTGTTGGACAATCCAGAATGGATGGAACATTGAGTATCCACATCACATATGGAATAGTCATGAATGGTTGGCAAAGGAAAAATAGTGCATTGCCACCATCCAAGGAGGGCTTATTTTGTGTGCTGGAAGATCCATGCAGTACATGTTTTGGATATAATAGCGGCGATGAAGAGTCATGTTTTGGCGTACTATTTTAATGCACTTTCACATTGAGTGCAAACATCATGGACAGTCCATGGAAGATCCATAGACACTGTGTGCCTGTACTTCAAAAGTAATCAACATTACTCGTTTTGGACTAAGATGAGGTCATCTAAGAATAGTTATGGTCCTGATATGTGTCATTCCCAAGTCCAAATCGGTGTTTAGAAATTTGTTGGTCTTTTTTGATGCCTCGTGCCCCAATCTTATTGTATGATGGGCGTTGAAAGAGTTGGTGAATGATCGCTTAATCCATTGAATATGCTTATGTCATATGGGAACTTAGGCCTTTGTTTTTAGATAATTTTCTATTTTTATTATGTTTTTATTGTATTTTTTGTTTGGTCAAGAATTCTACTATTTACATTTTTCAGTCTTTTACTTTTTAAATTTGATCAATGTTTTGTTGTCATTTGTTTTTTATGAGTGTTATTAAATTAATAATTAGATTTCCCACTGTGACATGGGCACATATGGCATGCTATGTTGATACAACTATGCCTAGATTGATGGCTGTTCCATTTGGATTTTTATTTGAAATATGTCAAGTTTTATCTGACTTCAATAGAAGTGGTTTGCCACTTGCTACGGGCTTTGTTGGTGTTCTGTTTTGGTCCCATGATGGTAGACTGATGGGGTAGTATGGGACTCAGACACGGTCCCAAAGGTGATGGATAGTCCATGGAAAATTCATGAATAGTGCGTAGCCTATGCGTTAATAGTTATTGTACAAAAGAGTTGAGATTTATAGAGGAAAATAACGCACATTAGTTTTCTTGTGTCCCTAAGAGTTGGAAAAAGAAAAGCCATGCAAAATATTGGTTTTATTTGGCTCGCAATTGAGTTTTACAAATATAAAAACCATATTGAGTTTATTGTGGCTTGGAAGAGTTTTAGAAGGAAAATTATACATTGAACTTTACAACTAGAAAAATGATATGGAGTTTTATATGGTCTTGGAAGAGTTTTATAAGGAAAAGCTAGACATTGGAGTTTTACAAATAGAAAAATCATACTGAGTTTTTTTATTGGCCCGGAAGAGTTTTATGAATAGAAAAATCAAATTGAGTTTTTTATGTCCTGGAAGAGTTTTACAAGGAGAAATTATGTTTTACAAATAGAAAAACCATATTGAGTTTTATATGGCACGGAAGAGTTTTAAAAGGAGAATTTATACAATGAGTTTTACAAATAGAAAAACCATATTGAGTTTTATATGGCCTGGAAGAGTTTTACAAGGAGAATTTATACAATGAGTTTTACAAATAGAAAAACCATATTGAGTTTTATATGGCCTGGAAGAGTTTTACAAGGAGAATTTATACAATGAGTTTCATAAATAGAAAAACCATATTGATTTTATATGGCCCGGAAGAGTTTTACAAGGAAAAGTTTAGACATTGAGTTTTACAAATAGAAAAACCATATTGAGTTTTATAAGGAGAATTTATACAATGAGTTTCATAAATAGAAAAACCATATTGAGTTTTATATGGCCCGGAAGAGTTTTACAAGGAAAAGTTAGACATTGAGTTTTACAAATAGAAAAACCATATTGAGTTTTATAAGGAGAATTTATATAATGAGTTTCATAAATAGAAAAACCATATTGAGTTTTCTATGGCCCGGAAGAGTTTTACAAGGAAAAGTTAGACATTGAGTTTTATAAGGAGAATTATACAATGAGTTTTCATAAATAGAAAAACCATATTGAGTTTTCTATGGCCCGGAAGAGTTTTACAAGGAAAAGTTAGACATTGAGTTT
>CM039094.1:57661104-57663604 GCA_022113865.1 Chimonanthus praecox | reverse complement strand
AAAATCGTCGCTCTGCCAGACTCGGCATGTCTGGCGTGCTCGTCCGCGGAGGACACCTTCAGTTACACTACGGACAGGGTGTTGTGCTGGTCACGACCTGGTCACGGGCGGGCGACGGTTGGGTCCCGAGTCGGTGACAGTGAGGTGACTGTTGGTCACGTCTTATCACGGTCCGGTCGCGGTCCGGTCACGGTCTGGTCACGGCCTGATCACGGACGGTAAAATGAAATTGTCGCTCTCACCAGACCAAGGGCATGCTAGGCGTGCTCGTCCGCGGTTGAGCACCTTCAGCTACACTATGGACCGGGTGTTGTGGGCGCGGGACTGGTCAAGGACGGGTTTCCCCCTGGCGGGACGGGTTCGCATCCTGGCGGGACGGGTTTCGCGTCCTGGCGGGACGGTTTTCCCCCTGGCGGGACGGGTTTCGCATCCTGGCGGGACGGGTTTCGCGTCCTGGCGGGACGGGTTTCACACCCTGGCGGGACGGGTTTCACTTCCTGGCGGGACGGGTTTCACACCCTGGCGGGACGGGTTTCACACCCTGGCGGACGGGTTTCACATCCTGGCGGGACGGGTTTCACACCCTGGCGGGACGGTTTCACACCCTGGCGGGACGGGTTTCACACCCTGCGGGACGGGTTTTCACATCATGCGGACGGGTTTCACTTCCCGTGGGACGGTATCACCGTCCGTGGACGGGTCGCGGACGGTAAAAAAAAATTGTCGTTTCTCCCAGACCAAGGGCATGTTAGGCGTGCCCGTCCGCGTTGAGCACCCTCAGCTACACATGGACCGGGTGTTGTGGGCGCGGACTGGTCACGGACGGGTTTCACCCTGGCGGGACGGGTTTGCATCCTGGCGGGACGGTTTCACCCTGGCAGGACGGGTTTCGCCCTGGCGGGACGGGTTTCGCGTCCTGGCGGGACGGGTTTCGCGTCCTGGCGGGACGGGTTTCGCATCCTGGCGGGACGGGTTTCGCACCTGGCGGACGGGTTTCGCACCCTGGCGGGACGGGTTTCGCACCCTGGCGGACGGGTTTCGCACCCTGGCGGGACGGGTTTCGCACCCTGGCGGGACGGGTTTCACACCCTGGCGGGACGGGTTTCACACACCTGCGGGACGGGTTTCACATCATGCGGGACGGGTTTCACTTCCCGTGGGACGGTATCACGTCCGTGGGACGGGTCACGGACGTAAAAAAAAAATTGTCGTTCTCCCAGACCAAGGCATGTTAGGCGTGCCCGTCCGCGGTTGAGCACCCTCAGCTACACTATGGACCGGGTGTTGTGGCGCGGGACTGGTCACGGACGGGTTTCACCCTGGCGGGACGGGTTTTTTGCATCCTGGCGGACGGGTTTCACCCTGGCAGGACGGGTTTCACCCTGGCGGGACGGGTTTCGCGTCCTGGCGGGACGGGTTTCGCGCGTCCTGGCGGACGGGTTTCGCGTCCTGGCGGACGGGTTTCGCGTCCTGGCGGACGGGTTTCGCACCCTGGCGGGACGGTTTTCGCACCCTGGCGGGACGGGTTTCACACCCTGCGGGACGGGTTTCACACCCTGTGGGACGGGTTTCACATCATGCGGGACGGGTTTCACTTCCCGTGGGACGGGTTTCACTTCCCGTGGGACGGGTATCACCGTCCGTGGGACGGGTCACGGACGGTAAAAAAAAATTGCGTTCTCCAGACCAAGGGCATGTTAGGCGTGCCCGTCCGCGGTTGAGCACCCTCAGCTACACTATGGACCGGGTGGTTGTGGGCGCGGGACTGGTCACGGACGGTTTCACCCTGGCGGGACGGGTTTTGCATCCTGGCGGGACGGGTTTCACCCTGGCAGGACGGGTTTCACCCTGGCGGGACGGGTTTCGCATCCTGGCGGGACGGGTTTCGCATCCTGGCGGACGGTTTCGCATCCTGGCGGGACGGTTTCGCACCCTGGCGGACGGGTTTCGCACCCTGGCGGGACGGGTTTCGCACCTGGCGGGACGGGTTTCACCCTGGCGGACGGGTTTCACCGGGACGGGTCACCGTCCGTGGGACGGGTCGCGGACGGTAAAAAAAAATTGTCGTTCTCCCAGACCAAGGGCATGTTAGGCGTGCCCGTCCGCGGTTGAGCACCCTCAGCTACTGTGGACGGGGTTTTGTGGGCGCGGGACTGGTCACGGACGGGTTTCGCATCCTGGCGGGACGGGTTTCACCCTGGCGGGACGGGTTTCACATCCTGCGGGACGGGTTTCACATCCTGCGGGACGGGTTTCACATCCTGCGGGACGGGTTTCACATCCTGCGGGACGGGTTTCACTTCCTGCGGGACGGGTTTCACTTCCTGCGGGACGGGTTTCACCGTCCGTGGGACGGGTCGCGGACGGTAAAAAAAAATTGTCGTTCTCCAGACCAAGGGCATGTTAGGCGTGCCCGTCCGCGGTTGAGCACCCTCAGCTACACTGTGGACGGGGTTTTGTGGGCGCGGGACTGGTCACGGACGGGTTTCACCCTTGCGGG
>CM039094.1:57656274-57658104 GCA_022113865.1 Chimonanthus praecox | reverse complement strand
GGGTTTCACATCATGCGGGACGGGTTTCACTTCCCGGGGACGGGTATCACCGTCCGTGGGACGGTCACGGACGGTAAAAAAAAAATTGTCGTTCTCCCAGACCAAGGGCATTTAGGCTGCCCGTCCGCGGTTGAGCACCCTCAGCTACACTATGGACCGGGTGTTGTGGGCGCGGGACTGGTTCACGGACGGTTTCACCCTGGCGGGACGGTTTTGCATCCTGCGGGACGGGTTTCACCCTGGCAGGACGGGTTTCACCCTGGCGGACGGGTTTCGCGTCCTGGCGGACGGTTTCGCGTCCTGGCGGGACGGGTTTCGCGTCCTGGCGGGACGGGTTTCGCGTCCTGGCGGGACGGGTTTCGCGTCCTGCGGGACGGGTTTCGCACCCTGGCGGACGGGTTTCACACCCTGCGGGACGGGTTTCACACCCTGCGGGACGGGTTTCACACCCTGGGACGGGTTTCACACCCTGTGGGACGGGTTTCACTTCCCGTGGACGGGTTTCACTTCCCGTGGACGGGTATCACCGTCCGTGGGACGGGTCACGGACGGTAAAAAAAAATTGCGTTCTCCCAGACCAAGGGCATGTTAGGCGTGCCCGTCCGCGGTTGAGCACCCTCAGCTACACTATGGACCGGGTGTTGTGGGCGCGGGACTGGTCACGACGGGTTTTCACCCTGGCGGGAACGGGTTTTGCATCCTGGCGGACGGTTTCACCCTGGCAGGACGGTTTCACCCTGGCGGGACGGGTTTCGCATCCTGGCGGACGGGTTTCGCATCCTGGCGGGACGGGTTTCGCATCCTGGCGGGACGGGTTTTCGCACCCTGGCGGGACGGGTTTCGCACCCTGGCGGGACGGGTTTCGCACCCTGGCGGGACGGTTTCACATCATGCGGGACGGGTTTCACTCCCGTGGGACGGGATCACCGTCCGTGGGACGGGTCGCGGACGGTAAAAAAAAATTGTCGTTCTCCCAGACCAAGGCATGTTAGCGTGCCCGTCCGCGTTGAGCACCCTCAGCTACACTATGACCGGTGTTGTGGGCGCGGACTCGTCACGGACGGGTTTCAACCCTGGCGGGACGGGTTTCGCAACCTGGCGGGACGGGTTTCACCCTGGCGGACGGGTTTCACCGTCCGTGGGACGGGTCGCGGACGGTAAAAAAAATTGTCGTTCTCCCAGACCAAGGGCATGTTAGGCGTGCCCGTCCGCGGTTGAGCACCCTCAGCTACACTGTGGACGGTTTTTGTGGGCGCGGGACTGGTCACGGACGGGTTTCGCATCCTGCGGACGGTTTCATCACCCGGCGGGACGGGTTTCGCGGACGGGTTTCACATCCTGCGGGACGGTTTCACATCCTGCGGGACGGGTTTCACATCCTGCGGGACGGGTTTCACTTCCTGCGGGACGGGTTTCACTTCCTGCGGACGGTTTCACCGTCCGTGGACGGGTCGCGGACGGTAAAAAAAAATTGTCGTTCTCCCAGACCAAGGGCATGTTAGGCGTGCCCGTCCGCGTTTAGCACCCTCAGCTACACTGTGGACGGGGTTTTGTGGGCGCGGGGACGGTCACGGACGGGTTTCACCCTTGCGGGACGGGTTTCGCATCCTGCGGGACGGGTTTCGCGTCCTGCGGGACGGGTTTCACGTCCTGCGGGACGGGTTCCTTCCTGCGGACGGGTTTCACCGTCCGTGGGACGGGTCGCGGACGGTAAAAAAAATTGTCGTTCTCCCAGACCAAGGGCGTGTTAGGCGTGCCCGTCCGCGTTGAGCACCCTCAGCTACACTGTGACGGGTGTTGTGGGCGCGGGACTGGTCACGGACGGGTTTC
>CM039094.1:57540137-57558274 GCA_022113865.1 Chimonanthus praecox | reverse complement strand
GATAGAATGTATGTTAGCAGAAGCTGACCATCATAATTTAGACATTCTATACAAAGTAGAAATACCAGACTACGTAGATAGTGATGAAACTGTATATTCAGCAGAAGAAGGATATACAACAGAAACTGAAGAACTCAGTAGTTCAGAAGATGATTCAGAAGCAAGTTCTGAAGATAAAACTATCAAAGCTAGTTGTAACATGGTTCATACAACAGTAGTCCATGATAGTCCTGTGACTAAAGTAGTCATGTACAAATTTGAAGAACAAGAATGTTCTTGTGCAGGCAATAGTTGGCCAAAAGACCAAGGTAATCATTATAGAATGATACCTAGCAATGCCCAGTGGGAATTTAGACTCAGATGGTCAAATTCTCAAGTCCTTTGTGAAAGATGTGGTATAGAAACCCAAGGCACTTCACATGAAAATGATTGTTTCATGACAGAAGAACAGTATGGTATATCTTATCACAAGATATGCTTTGCCTTAGAACTTGAGCAGTTATTTCCAAAGAAGGGAAAAACCATTGTTCTTAATCTCTACAGAGATTTTTGGAAAGAAGTAGAAGAACATCGTATCAGTCAATACGAGTCCAAAGAACAGACCAGACTCTCGAGAGTCAAAGAAAAGTCAGTCAAATTAGAAGAAGACTTTCCTCCAGAGTGGAAGAACCTATTCTTACCCAAAAGCCATTTCCCAAGTGGGAAACAGATGATGATGGCAATCCTTTTCTAGAAGTCCCTCTAGAACCAGAAGCCACCTCTAGCCAGAAGGCTATACTCAACAACTTAGAAGTAATTCCAGAAGTCTTTAGCATTGACAAATCCGGAGCCCAAGTCGGAAATCTTCCCGTCATAATTATATCCATTGCCAATTATGGGAATAAGAGGAAAAGCCCTGATAGACACAGGAGCCACTTCATCCCTTTGTTCAGATAAACTTGTTTCCAGCAAGCTTATAAATGAACCAATAAAGAAGATGGATGTTACTTCAGCCAACAATGGAGAAGTCCAGTGCTCAAAGATAACTAAAACGTTATTCTTTGACGTAGAAGGAGATAGTAATATACTCCTAGACCATAAGATTTGGGTAATGAAACCTTTTACCAAAAATTATGATATTATTTTTGGAATGGATTTTATATCCAAATACCTTCCAGTCAAGTTAGACTCAGACCATTTATTCTTCTCATCAAGGGATGAGTATGATATAAAAATCCCAGTCCACAGTAGCCAGGCATCAGAGTTTGCAACAGCAAAGCGTCGTGAGAATACCTCAAACCAAAAATGCACATGTAGCACTTCAGAAAAATGCAGTGAAGATTGCATAAATCATTACCTCCAGACCATAGAAGCTCATCATTATGAAACTAAGCAGAACAAGAAGATAATCAAAAAGGCAACTAATAAAGAAGAAGAGTTAGCAGAAAAACTCAGAATTACCTTAGAAGAAGAGTTAGCAGAAAAACTCAAGACCAGTCTAGGTACAAACCCTAGCAAAGAATCCGGTTAGTATGGCTTGTAGCTAAGCGCCTCTCGGGAGTAACCCGAAGGTAAGCTATCTTTTGTAGATATGTAATTTTCAGTTTATGAACTGTAGTTTCAAGTTCAAATAAAGTTCGATGTTTATGTAGCTCTCTCTCTTCTGTCACTTTTATGTATTTATTTATACTTTAGATAAGTGTTATGTTGCCCGGATCTAAAATCAAACCATGGCAAAAACCATGTTAGGATTTTGATACAGTTCATGGAGAACACCATGAGAAAAATCGTAAAGTCGAAATGGCCGTAGCGAGATTTATATTCCCTAAATGGTCCAACTTATGACCGTGTTGCCGTTGCAAGGGTGCGTAGGCTGTTTGGTCGCCTGGATGAAATTGGGATCCAGACCAGATAAATCGAAGACGAGTTCCAGAGAAGAATGGATAAGATCTTCAGACCACATCAAGACTATTGTTTAGTCTACATTGATGATATCTTAGTAGCCTCTAAGACCCTAGAAGAACACAAGATCCATGTTAAAGCCATTATCAAAGAGATAAAAAGGCATGGAAATCTTCAATGGATACTCAAGGATCTTTTTGGAAATATGGTCTTGAAGAGTTATTGTTCCATCTTTGATGGTCACGCCTAGGAACTTAACTTCTTGCTTGGCTATCTCACATTTTGTTGGTGAGATCACGATTCCATGCCTTTTTATCTCTTTGATAAAAATGCCGAGATATGACATTAACTGTTTCCTATTTTGTATCTTCAATGGATACTCAAGGATCTTCTTGGAAATATGGTCTTGAAGAGTTATTGTTCCATCTTTGATGGTCACGCCTAGGAACTTAACTTCTTGCTTGGCTATCTCACATTTTGTTGGTGAGATCACGATTCCATGCCTTTTTATCTCTTTGATAATGGCTTTAACATGGATCTTGTGTTCTTCTAGGGTCTTAGAGGCTACTAAGATATCATCAATGTAGACTAAACAATAGTCTTGATGTGGTCTGAAGATCTTATCCATTCTTCTCTGGAAGATCTGGGGGGCATTTTTCAAGCCAAATGGCATAACTAGCCATTCATATTTCCCTTGAGGTATCTGGAACGCTGTCCAGGGAATGGACTCTTCTGCCATGGCAAACTGCCAGAATCCTGATTTACAATCTAACTTTGTAAACCATTTTCGGTCTGCTATGAGCTGTATCAGATTCTCTTTACCTGGTATAAGATAGCTCTCATCGACTGTATTGTTGTTCAAAAGTCTGTAATCAATCACCATTCGAGCTTCTCCTCGAACTTGTTCTGAGTGCTTATTAACCAAAAAGGCTGTGGACCAATTTGGTGAGTCTGATTCTCTAATCAAGCCTTTCTTTAGCAATTCTTCACATTGCCGGCTCAATTCTTTCCCATTGACAAATCCGGAGCCCAAGTCGGAAATCTTCCCGTCATAATTACACCACAACAAAGAGGCCATTATTTCACAAGGAACTCTTTCCAGTATGGTTATCCTGCTGGAACATAGTAGACAATGAGAAGTCCATGACGGGAAGATTTCCGACTTGGGCTCCGGATTTGTCAATGCTAAAAACTTCTGGAATTACTTCTAAGTTGTTGAGTATAGCCTTCTGGCTAGAGGTGGCTTCTATATTAGTCCGATGTCAGGATTTCCAGACCTTGCCACTAATCTTGTTTTAAATGGCAGTACAACTTAGACAAGATCTAATGGAAGTTGTCCCATATAAGGCAACCATCATAGAAGAAGTCCCAACAGAACCCCTTCTAACCCCAGTAGAATGGTTAGAAAAGTTAAATACTGTCCTTAGGGATAGTTTATTAAATATGATAAAAGAAGGTAGGAATTTACTAAGTAGTAACAATCTCAATGAATTCCTAAACTCCAGACTTCACTTCATAACAGCTGGTATAATCCCTTTTTGATTATCTTCTTGTTCTGCTTAGTCTCATAATGATGAGCTTCTATGGTCTGGAGGTAATGATTTATGCAATCTTCACTGCATTTTTCTGAAGTGCTACATGTGCATTTTTGGTTTGAGGTATTCTCACGACGCTTTGCTGTTGCAAACTCTGATGCCTGGCTACTGTGGACTGGGATTTTTATATCATACTCATCCCTTGATGAGAAGAATATCGACCCACAGGAAGCTTCCATGCAGCTTCCCTTTATGTAATTTGATTTACTTTCATTTGAGATCCATGCCTATATAAGGATCCCTTAGGCTTTGTAAATGGATATCGATGCTTGGAATACTATAACCAAAGCAAAGAATCCGGTTAGTATGGCTTGTAGCTAAGCGCCTCTCGGGAGTAACCCGAAGGTAAGCTATCTTTTGTAGATATGTAATTTTCAGTTTATGAACTGTAGTTTTAAGTTCAAATAAAGTTCGATGTTTTGCAGGCTCTAGCATCCCATTGGTCATTGAGGGCAAAACATATACTCATGTTTTCTGACCATTTTTCTATATCTCCTTCTACGTCAAAGAATAACCCTCAATGACCAATGGGATGCTAGAGCCTGCAGAGAATATGCAGAGCACTCATTACCATTTTCGGTCTGCTATGAGCTGTATCAGATTCTCTTTACCTGGTATAAGATAGCTCTCATCGACTAGTAGTTGACAGCTATAGCGGGAATAGGCCACCCGACCCAGATCCACCAGACCCTAATGGAAACAGTAGACGTGAAAATAGTCTACAAGATATCGTCAGAAGACTTGACCCAAACAGGAACAGTAGACGTGACGACAGACTGAGTCGTAACAGTAGTGAAGCAGAATTCAGAAGGAGACTAGCAATCAATCATTGGAATAATCCAAATGTCATATGCTTATAACCAGCTTTCTTGTAGTTGTTTATCCACTTCTGGGGAAAGACTTCTATTGTGTCTTGGAGTTTTGATACTGTCATGGACATATCCAATGGATGGATATCAAGAGAATCCAGACCACAATAGTCATTGAGGTAGCCGAAATGCTGAGCCTCGACACCGAATTTTGGACCATTTACCAGTCCAAAACCTGTTATCCAGTCCAGAAGCATTAAAGGAAGAAGGTTACAGTAGAACCTCTATGGGATCAGAATGTCCCTCTACAGTTTCCCTGTAGCATGGCCCAGTTAGCAGCATTTGCCATCAAAGAAGACACCAACACTAGACATGAAGTCCTCGACCTAATGAACCAGTCAGAAGTCGACGAATTTATCTCGACCGTCTACAGCAGAAAGATGGATCCAGCCAGTGAGAAAGACCACGAGTCACCCGAAGACGATGGAGTTCTAGTAACTCGACAATATAAACCCTAAACCACTAAACCGATACGTAAACCTAAAAAAACAAGGTTAACTGTTACGACTCAGTCTGTCGTCACGTCTACTGTTCCTGTTTGGGTCAAGTCTTCTGACGATATCTTGTAGACTATTTTCACGTCTACTATTTCCATTAGGGTCTGGTGGATCTGGGTCGGGTGGCCTATTCCCGTTCATCTGAAAAACGAGGCTCTGATACCAAACTGAGGGGGCTAGAAAAAGAGTTCTAGTAACTCGACAATATAAACCCTAAACCACTAAACCGATACGTAAACCTAAAAAAACAAGGTTAACTAAACGCAAGTTAAAAACAAGATTAACTAAACGCAAGTTACCTACTAATTTCAACAGTAAATTACAACAGTAATTAAGACAGTGAGAGTAGCCAGAAGGCTATACTCAACAACTTAGAAGTAATTCCAGAAGTTTTTAGCATTGACAAATCCGGAGCCCAAGTCGGAAATCTTCCCGTCATAATTATATCCATTGCCAATTATGGGAATAAGAGGATAAAAGCCCTGATAGACACAGGAGCCACTTCATCCCTTTGTTCAGATAAACTTGTTTCCAGCAAGCTTATAAATGAACCAATAAAGAAGATGGATGTTACTTCAGCCAACAATGGAGAAGTCCAGTGCACACAGGACTATCATGGACTACTGTTGTATGAACCATGTTACAACTAGCTTTGATAGTTTTATCTTCAGAACTTGCTTCTGAATCATCTTCTGAACTACTGAGTTCTTCAGTTTCTGTTGTATATCCTTCTTCTGCTGAATCATACTCATCCCTTGATGAGAAGAATAAATGGTCTGAGTCTAACTTGACTGGAAGGTATTTGGATGTTTCTCAGACCTCAGCCTTTCACAGTAGAGACAGACTCTTCATTTGTAAAGACATTCATGAAGAACAATTTAGGAAATGTTAGGCAATCCAGACTCCTAAATTGGCAAATCTACCTAAATGGTTTCAAGTTTGCAGTAGTCCATATTCCAGGAAACAGGTCTTCTTTCTCTTGCCACATATTTACTTCTCCTTTTAAATTTGGCAATCTTATGACTGGGGTTTGGTCATGGACAGGTATTGTAGTAGCTGTCTGTTGAGGTTGGCTACTTTTATCCAAATACCTTCCAGTCAAGTTAGACTCAGACCATTTATTCTTCTCATCAAGGGATGAGTATGATATAAAAATCCCAGTCCACAGTAGCCAGGCATCAGAGTTTGCAACAGCAAAGCGTCGTGAGAATACCTCAAACCAAAAATGCACATGTAGTAGCTGTATCAGATTCTCTTTACCTGGTATAAGATAGCTCTCATCGACTGTATCCTTTTGTCTCATCCGTATCCAAGACGGAAAGACATATGTCCTGCCATCTCCATGATGGCAATCCTTTTCTAGAAGTCCCTCTAGAACCAGAAGCCACCTCTAGCCAGAAGGCTATACTCAACAACTTAGAAGTAATTCCAGAAGCCTTCTTTGGAAATAACTGCTCAAGTTCTAAGGCATAGTGAGCACAGATGCCTCTAACACCCAATGGGGAGCAATGCATGGAAGCTTCCTGTGGGTCGATATTTTCTCCATGCATTTATTACAGCGGAGACTTTTGCGACAGGTGGTCGGAATAGTGTCGGAGGTGAGGTCACTGCTTATGTCATCATCAAGAAAAGTTTGATGATAGGAATTGGTTTATACCTAGATCAACCTATCCTCCTGAACCAAATGGGTTTGTAGAAGGAATTTCTTATAGAAATCTCCAAAGAAGTAGACCAGCCTTAGAAGCCTACAAGGCCAAGCTTGAAGAAAAGCTAGGAGAACAACATGCCAAAGAGATACTCATGTATCTATGGTTAGCCCTAGACCTATTGAAAATCCCAGAAGAACTCTATGAAATAGCAATAAGTATTTTCTTTCGAGGATACTTATATACAATCCAAGAAGAATTTCTGACCAGAAGACTCAGCATAGTTAGCCATATACATAACTATGGTGACTTGCTAAATAGACCAGGAATTGTGCATCCTCTATGACATCGGACTAAAAGGTCTGGTTCAGTAGAGATGGGCTTCGTTTATGCTAACTGCATGTAGCATGGCCCAGTTAGCAGCATTTGTCATCATACAGTAGAACCTCTATGGGATCAGAATGTCCCTCTACAGTTCTGGTCTTTACCAAAATCTGCTAACTGGGTTTAGGGTTTAGGGTTTAGGGTTTAGGGTTTAGGGTTTTAGGGTTTAGGGTTTAGGGTTTAGGGTTTAGGGTTTTTTAGGGTTTAGGGTTTAGGGTTTAGGGTTTAGGGTTTAGGGTTTAGGGTTTATATTGTCGAGTTACTAGAACTCTTTTTCTAGCCCCCTCAGTTTGGTATCAGAGCCTCGTTTTTCAGATGAACGGGAATAGGCCACCCGACCCAGATCCACCAGACCCTAATGGAAACAGTAGACGTGAAAATAGTTTACAAGATATCGTCAGAAGACTTGACCCAAACAGGAACAGTAGACGTGACGACAGACTGAGTCGTAACAGTAGTGAAGCAGAATTCAGAAGGGAGACTAGCAATCAATCCCAATCTCACCAGAGATGAGATAGATGAGATTATCCGTACAGGAAATTCTCATAGAATCAGCAGCTTCTACCAGCAGATCTGTCAGACCTAGGATTCCTCAGAGGACGGAACCCTATAATACTATCTTCCTAAGAATAAAGTTTGATGATAGGAATTGGTTTATACCTAGATCAGCCTATCCTCCTGAACCAAATGGGTTTGTAGAAGGAATTTCTTATAGAAATCTCCAAAGAAGTAGACCAGCCTTAGAAGCCTACAAGGCCAAGCTTGAAGAAAAGCTAGGAGAACAACATGCCAAAGAGATACTCATGTATCTATGGTTAGCCCTAGACCTATTGAAAATCCCAGAAGAACTCTATGAAATAGCAATAAGTATTTTCTTTCGAGGATACTTATATACAATCCAAGAAGAATTTCTGACCAGAAGACTCAGCATAGTTAGCCATATACATAACTATGGTGACTTGCTAAATAGACCAGGAATTGTGCATCCTCTTGATAAACATGAAATAGCCATGAACTCTTTAAGAATGCAATTCCCAGAAGTCAAAAGAGCAGTCTATAATCTAGAAGATTTTGAAGACTCGGAAATAGGATTTCCTCCAGAACTCAAGATACCCAGAAACTTCACCATTGAGGAAGTTATTAGTCTTTTAGGAGACAACATTGGTAGAGACGAGCCCATCTCTACTGAACCAGACCTTTTAGTCCGATGTCAGGATTTCCAGACCTTGCACTAATCTTGTTTTAATGGCAGTACAACTTAGACAAGATCTAATGGAAGTTGTCCCATATAAGGCAACCATCATAGAAGAAGTCCCAACAGAACCCCTTCTAACCCCAGTAGAATGGTTAGAAAAGTTAAATACTGTCCTTAGGGATAGTTTATTAAATATGATAAAAGAAGGTAGGAATTTACTAAGTAGTAACAATCTCAATGAATTCCTAAACTCCAGACTTCACTTCATAACAGCTGGTATAATCCAGGCTCATGAAGATATCATAGTTATTCAAAACAACCTGAATAATGAGACCTACACAATAAAAGTAGGAGTCCAAAGCCTTTATGATTATCTCAGAAAGATTGAGAGTAATCAAGTTGATGCCTTCAACAGAATCATAGAAGGAGAGCAGACCAACAAAAATCAACTTAGAACAGACCTAACTAGTCTTTCTTAGAAGATCTCATCTGATATCAACTCAGCAGTTGAACAGATAAAGATGTCAGTCCAATCAGTTGCTTCAGAAGAAACAACTAAAAGCGCAATACATAATATTGTTAAAGAAGAAAACAAAGCAGTCTCAGACAATCTAGACCGTTTGTTTAAGGAAGTCCAAAGTCTTAGATATGAAGTCTTTACTCTTAAAGAAGAATTAGTTAAAGGAGAATTAAGAAGACTTCAACATTCTGATGCAATAATCAGAAAAGTTGTGAAAGAAGATATGCAGAAGCCCTTATACAATATCTTAGAAAGAATAGAGACCTCTATGCATAAGAAGTTCTTAGACATAGAAAATGATCTTGATAAGGTCAACTCCAGACTCCAGACTAATCTTGAACAAGATGTTCAAAGAAACCTTAGTCCCGATAGAGGAAAAGCAGTAGCCACTCTTTTATCTCTCTATCAAGAGAAGAATGAAAGAAACCTTTCAAAGATAGAAGAAATGCTGCTGGGAGCTTCTGCTTCTTAAGATTGTCTTTGATATAATCTTCTAATTCTGGAGTTGTAGAAGGAATTTCTTATAGAAATCTCCAAAGAAGTAGACCAGCCTTAGAAGCCTACAAGGCCAAGCTTGAAGAAAAGCTAGGAGAACAACATGCCAAAGAGATACTCATGTATCTATGGTTAGCCCTAGACCTATTGAAAATCCCAGAAGAACTCTATGAAATAGCAATAAGTATTTTCTTTCGAGGATACTTATATACAATCCAAGAAGAATTTCTGACCAGAAGACTCAGCATAGTTAGCCATATACATAACTATGGTGACTTGCTAAATAGACCAGGAATTGTGCATCCTCTTGATAAACATGAAATAGCCATGAACTCTTTAAGAATGCAATTCCCAGAAGTCAAAAGAGCAGTCTATAATCTAGAAGATTTTGAAGACTCGGAAATAGGATTTCCTCCAGAACTCAAGATACCCAGAAACTTCACCATTGAGGAAGTTATTAGTCTTTTAGGAGACAACATTGGTAGAGACGAGCCCATCTCTACTGAACCAGACCTTTTAGTCCGATGTCAGGATTTCCAGACCTTGCCACTAATCTTGTTTTAAATGGCAGTACAACTTAGACAAGATCTAATGGAAGTTGTCCCATATAAGGCAACCATCATAGAAGAAGTCCCAACAGAACCCCTTCTAACCCCAGTAGAATGGTTAGAAAAGTTAAATACTGTCCTTAGGGATAGTTTATTAAATATGATAAAAGAAGGTAGGAATTTACTAAGTAGTAACAATCTCAATGAATTCCTAAACTCCAGACTTCACTTCATAACAGCTGGTATAATCCAGGCTCATGAAGATATCATAGTTATTCAAAACAACCTGAATAATGAGACCTACACATAAAAGTAGGAGTCCAAAGCCTTTATGATTATCTCAGAAAGATTGAGAGTAATCAAGTTGATGCCTTCAACAGAATCATAGAAGGAGAGCAGACCAACAAAAATCAACTTAGAACAGACCTAACTAGTCTTTCTTAGAAGATCTCATCTGATATCAACTCAGCAGTTGAACAGATAAAGATGTCAGTCCAATCAGTTGCTTCAGAAGAAACAACTAAAAGCGCAATACATAATATTGTTAAAGAAGAAAACAAAGCAGTCTCAGACAATCTAGACCGTTTGTTTAAGGAAGTCCAAAGTCTTAGATATGAAGTCTTTACTCTTAAAGAAGAATTAG
Source organism: Chimonanthus praecox (assembly GCA_022113865.1). Classification (NCBI taxonomy): domain Eukaryota; kingdom Viridiplantae; phylum Streptophyta; class Magnoliopsida; order Laurales; family Calycanthaceae; genus Chimonanthus; species Chimonanthus praecox. Next base: position 57,548,001 of record CM039094.1, on the reverse strand, counting down.
TTAAAGGAGAATTAAGAAGACTTCAACATTCTGATGCAATAATCAGAAAAGTTGTGAAAGAAGATATGCAGAAGCCCTTATACAATATCTTAGAAAGAATAGAGACCTCTATGCATAAGAAGTTCTTAGACATAGAAAATGATCTTGATAAGGTCAACTCCAGACTCCAGACTAATCTTGAACAAGATGTTCAAAGAAACCTTAGTCCCGATAGAGGAAAAGCAGTAGCCACTCTTTTATCTCTCTATCAAGAGAAGAATGAAAGAAACCTTTCAAAGATAGAAGAAATGCTCAGAAGACCTTTAGAAGTAGGAACCTCTCGAACCATCAATGATGGGAGAGACAAGAGACAAATCCACACAGGAAAACAGACCTTAGGAGAAGAACCTGTTGCAGAAGTCAACATGTTCATAGCCAAAGGAAAAGAGAAGTTAACTAACTTCATCTCAGACAAGAAAAAGCCACCCATGGAATGGCATAAAGAATCTCCAGAATTAGAAGATTATATCAAAGACAATCTTAAGAAGCAGAAGCTCCCAGCAGCAAGATACAAAGATATCTTTATTCATGGAGAAACCCCATTAACAGCTGATTACCAGATGACCAAATGGAGTAATACTTTGACAGTATCAAAACTCCAAGACACAATAGAAGTCTTTCCCCAGAAGTGGATAAACAACTACAAGAAAGCTGGTTATAAGCATATGACATTTGGATTATTCCAATGTAGACTCCAAGGTCTTCATATGCCAACAGACGAAGTCAGACTATGTGTCATCCTAGTAGACGAAAGATATTCTATCTTTAGTAAGAATATCATTGGATTAGGAGAACTAGGTTTACATAATAATGTATCCTATTTTTCTTGTATCCCAGGTTATGCAGTTAGCATAAACGCAGCCCATCAGTTTAAGTTGATGATTCAGACGAAAGGTTATGAATCGACTCTTGATAAAACCCAAGAGATCTTAGCAGTCCAATTCCAGACCATGGTTAAATTCCATAGAGAACCCCAAGATGGAATATTAGAAGACATTCCGACCGGTAAATTTGGACAGCAAACTGTCGTCCGAATAACCAACACCAGTGGTATGTTAGACTATACATACTCACACCACAACAAAGAGGCCATTATTTCACAAGGAATGCAACAATGGCACTTTGAAGAAAGCCAAAACTTGACCATAGAACTGAACTTGCTTATTTGCATCAAGACCCGCAAGGATCAGTGAAGTTTGCCTTTAAACCCAGGTTAGTAGAAAAACCTGAAACAGAAAGAAAATCTTTCTATCAGCAGTTGCAGCATCAGCATGGTGAAAGTAGCCAACCTCAACAGACAGCTACTACAATACCTGTCCATGACCAAACCCCAGTCATAAGATTGCCAAATTTAAAAGGAGAAGTAAATATGTGGCAAGAGAAAGAAGACCTGTTTCCAGAAGAAAACAGTTTCTTAGACCAGTTAAGTAGATGTAGCAATCTAGAAGAGATGCAACAAGTCCAGAGTTCTTTTATAGAAAAAGAGACTCCCCATAAAGCAGAAGTTCATATGGCACATGCCAATATGGAAAGCTATGACAGACCAGTCCAAGATAGAATTAGATATTCTATCCCAGTCTATGAAGCCTCAACCTCCAGACAGATCCCTACAAATAGAGCTTTGCCAAGCTATGTAGATGATTTAAAAACCAGAAGAAAATGCCAGAGAGCCCTCTTAATTCTATAGGAATTAAGCTGAACATAGACCGAGTAGATGATATAAAAGAAGCCCTAGAAAAATGGTCAGAAAACATGAGTATATGTTTTGCCTCAATGACCAATGGATGCTAGAGCCTGCAGAGAATATGCAGAGCACTCATTAGAAGGCCGTGCTAAGAGATACCTCAGAAATCTCAAAGAAAGCACAGATGAGAAGTCCGTAGCCTTGCTACAAAATTTCAGAAGAAATCATAATGAGTCCAGAGACGTTTTGGGATATGTAGAGTTATTCCATAACGAATTCATAGGTCAAACCAGACAGTTGTCCCTTGACCATGAAAAAGAAGCAGCCCGTACAAAGATTTCTATGCTTAGAATTTGTAAGTTAAAATACATACGTGAGTATAGCAATCTCTTCCTTGATCTTTACTATCAGTGCAAAGATAATTCAGACAGTCTTAAAGATGAGTATTTTAGAAAAATACCTCATATAGGAGAAGCCCTATTAGCAGAATACCGAACCTTTGAAGGATTCGGAGGAAACAAAAGTGATACCATAGGAGAAAGAGTACACTTTACCTTATACCAGTTGCAGTATAAGAAAGACCAGTACAAAAACCAAAAGCTTGCTCATAGAGCAATCAAGTTAGCAGATTTTGGTAAAGACCAGAAAGATAGCACTTTGCCAGTCCAGTGGGGTTGCAAAGATTACTATAGGAAGAAGTTCCACAAGAAGAAAGGAAAGAATTGAGCCGGCAATGTGAAGAATTGCTAAAGAAAGGCTTGATTAGAGAATCAGACTCACCAAATTGGTCCACAGCCTTTTTGGTTAATAAGCACTCAGAACAAGTTCGAGGAGAAGCTCGAATGGTGATTGATTACAGACTTTTGAACAACAATACAGTCGATGAGAGCTATCTTATACCAGGTAAAGAGAATCTGATACAGCTCATAGCAGACCGAAAATGGTTTACAAAGTTAGATTGTAAATCAGGATTCTGGCAGTTTGCCATGGCAGAAGAGTCCATTCCCTGGACAGCGTTCCAGATACCTCAAGGGAAATATGAATGGCTAGTTATGCCATTTGGCTTGAAAAATGCCCCCCAGATCTTCCAGAGAAGAATGGATAAGATCTTCAGACCACATCAAGACTATTGTTTAGTCTACATTGATGATATCTTAGTAGCCTCTAAGACCCTAGAAGAACACAAGATCCATGTTAAAGCCATTATCAAAGAGATAAAAAGGCATGGAATCGTGATCTCACCAACAAAATGTGAGATAGCCAAGCAAGAAGTTAAGTTCCTAGGCGTGACCATCAAAGATGGAACAATAACTCTTCAAGACCATATTTCCAAGAAGATCCTTGAGTATCCATTGAAGATACAAAATAGGAAACAGTTAATGTCATATCTCGGCATTTTAAACTGTGCAGCAGACTACATTCCCAACATTGCTAAGTACCGAGGTAGCCTAGCAACCAAGTTGAGAAAGACCGAAGTCACCAATCCCTTTACTTGGGATAAACATGACGAAGACATCGTCAAAACAGTCAGAGAATTGGTTAGAAACCTTCCTCCGTTAGCCTTGCCAACTCCAGAAGATGAGTTCATAGTGAGCACAGATGCCTCTAACACCCAATGGGGAGCAACATACTCTGTTGTCAATAAATATGACAAAGAGAGGAAGAGAAGATTATGTTGTTATAAGTCCGGTACCTTAGTGGTGCAACGTTGAACTATTCAACACATGAAAAGGAACTCTTAGCAGTAGTAAGAGCCTTAGAGAAATACGAGATGTTTCTCAGACCTCAGCCTTTCACAGTAGAGACAGACTCTTCATTTGTAAAGACATTCATGAAGAACAATTTAGGAAATGTTAGGCAATCCAGACTCCTAAATTGGCAAATCTACCTAAATGGTTTCAAGTTTGCAGTAGTCCATATTCCAGGAGATAAAAACACTATTCCTGATTATCTCGTGACCCTCTTCTTGCTGACATTAATTCCGTTTATCTTGCAGAAGTTAACATGTTTGCAGGTAACGTCATCAGAGGTCGTGGTTACTACCGTGGAAGAGGTAGAGGAAAAAGTAGCATGATCAGAGCAACCATGACAGAAGACGAATATAATGAATTCAGACTGTTCAAAATGACAGAGTCTATTGAGGAGATTGAAAAAGCCTCATCAGAAGGGCAGAAATCAGACCAAGCCCAATCAGACCAAGCCCAATCAGACCAAACTCAGTCAGACCAAGATGAGTTTCTTAGTCCAGACCAAGAAAAGAAAAGAAGTCAGACTAGACCCATTTGATCTAAATGATTTTGATCGGGTATTAAAAACCCCCGAGAATGAATGCTAGTAATGCATCAAAGTACCATTTGGAAATGTACGTACGGCAGTACGGTTTACAGGAAAGAATTCCAATGGAAGATGCCATTAGATCCCAGTTCAGTCCACTGGAGATGGCCACAGCAGACTCACTGGGTAGCTTTCCAGAGTAGACTCACTATTGAGATGAAACAAAGCATAGTAGCAATGCTTAGAGCAGTCCGAAGCTACAGGCTTCAGAATGAAATGTTAAGGAAGAAGACCTTAACTTCACCAGACCAAACTACTCCCAGTAGTTGACAGCTATAGCTATGCAATAGCTGCTAGAGAAATCACTGAAGTGGTTTTTAAGAAAGTCCGCTTTGAAGTACAATTTGTAGTCCAACCAGAAGTCCATATGCCTCCTCCAGAAGTCATGAAAGACAGAAGTTGGGTTACTGGCTTAGCCACCCACTTAGCCAATGGCTTGACCATGGGCAAGACAGACCTGATAAAAGGGTACATTGAAAAATTACCCAATTGTGTAGTCTCAGAAGAAACCAGACTTCAGCAAGACCTAGAGGTAAGAAAAACCCTCTTTAAATATGGCATACTTTCAGAAGTGTATGCTGAGAAGGAAGAAGTACTATCTTTCCTTCCTAATGAAGCAGTAAAAGTCCTAGGCTTTGCCCTCAAAGGACTCTTTCCAGTATGGTTATCCTGCTGGAACATAGTAGACAATGAGAACTCCTTTTGTCTCATCCGTATCCAAGACGGAAAGACATACTCAGAGGTCTGTGAATACGAGTATCTGAAAGAAGAAAGTGAAGAGAAGACCGATATCCAATGGATGGATATCAAGAGAATCCAGACCACAATAGTCATTGAGGTAGCCGAAATGCTGAGCCTCGACACCGAATTTTGGACCATTTACCAGTCCAAAACCTGTTTGATCCAGTCCAGAAGCATTAAAGGAAAGAAGGTTACAGTAAACCTCTATGGGATCAGAATGTCCCTCTACAGTTTCCCTGTAGCATGGCCCAGTTAGCAGCATTTGCCATCAAAGAAGACACCAACACTAGACATGAAGTCCTCGACCTAATGAACCAGTCAGAAGTCGACGAATTTATCTCGACCGTCTACAGCAGAAAGATGGATCCAGCCAGTGAGAAAGACCACGAGTCACCCGAAGACGATGCAGATCAGATGTCCACTCAACTCTGTAGCCTGCCAGACGAAGAAGAGAAAACCCTAAAATGATGATGCAAGCAGTGATGTCATCATTTTAATGATGCAAGCAGTGATGTCATCATTCTGATGACATAAGCCATGACATCATCATGGACCAAAAGTCTTGATGATGACATAAGCAGTGACCTCACCTCCGACACTATTCCGACCACCTGTCGCAAAAGTCTCCGCTGTAATAAATGCATGGAGAAAATATCGACCCACAGGAAGCTTCCATGCAGCTTCCCTTTATGTAATTTGATTTACTTTCATTTGAGATCCATGCCTATATAAGGATCCCTTAGGCTTTGTAAATGGATATCGATGCTTGGAATACTATAACCAAAGCAAAGAATCCGGTTAGTATGGCTTGTAGCTAAGCGCCTCTCGGGAGTAACCGAAGGTAAGCTATCTTTTGTAGATATGTAATTTTCAGTTTATGAACTGTAGTTTCAAGTTCAATAAAGTTCGATGTTTATGTAGCTCTCTCTCTTCTGTCACTTTTATGTATTTATTATACTTTAGATAAGTGTTATGCTGCCCGGATCTAAAATCAAACCATGGCAAAAACCATGTTAGGATTTTGATACAGTTCATGGAGAACACCATGAGAAAAATCGTAAAGTCGAAATGGCCGTAGCGAGATTTATATTCCCTAAATGGTCCAACTTATGACCGTGTTGCCGTTGCAAGGGTGCGTAGGCTGTTTGGTCGCCTGGATGAAATTGGGATCCAGACCAGATAAATCGAAGACGAGTCCATGTTGATTTTATTCCGACCTCAGACCAAAGTCTAGATCCATGTTGCATAATCTCTTTATCTACTGTAGCAATATTGCATGAAAGAACTTGGAAGCGCAGTGGACCCATAACCCTCGTTTTTTATATCTCTATCCTGAAAATTGGATATCCTGAAAATTGCATATATTACATTAGAATGCTTAACCTGAAGGTGAAACCGTTTTTCTTTTAATTTTATCAGAATCAATCTCTTTGCTCTTATTCTCACTGTCTCTCTGTTACTCTTACTCTCACTGTCTTAATTACTGTTTAATTTACTGTTGAAATTAGTAGGTAACTTGCGTTTAGTTAATCTTGTTTTTAACTTGCATTTAGTTAACCTTGTTTTTTTTAGGTTACGTATCGGTTTAGTGGTTTAGGGTTTATATTGTCGAGTTACTAGAACTCTTTTTCTAGCCCCCTCAGTTTGGTATCAGAGCCTCGTTTTTCAGATGAACGGGAATAGGCCACCCGACCCAGATCCACCAGACCCTAATGGAAACAGTAGACGTGAAAATAGTCTACAAGATATCGTCAGAAGACTTGACCCAAACAGGAACAGTAGACGTGACGACAGACTGAGTCGTAACAGTAGTGAAGCAGAATTCAGAAGGAGACTAGCAATCAATCCCAATCTCACCAGAGATGAGATAGATGAGATTATCCGTACAGGAATTCTCATAGAATCACAGCTTCTACCAGTAGATCTGTCAGACCTAGGATTCCTCAAGGACGGAACCCTATAATACTATCTTCCTAAGAATAAAGTTTGATGATAGGAATTGGTTTATACCTAGATCAGCCTATCCTCCTGAACCAAATGGGTTTGTAGAAGGAATTTCTTATAGAAATCTCCAAAGAAGTAGACCAGCCTTAGAAGCCTACAAGGCCAAGCTTGAAGAAAAGCTAGGAGAACAACATGCCAAAGAGATACTCATGTATCTATGGTTAGCCCTAGACCTATTGAAAATCCCAGAAGAACTCTATGAAATAGCAATAAGTATTTTCTTTCGAGGATACTTATATACAATCCAAGAAGAATTTCTGACCAGAAGACTCAGCATAGTTAGCCATATACATAACTATGGTGACTTGCTAAATAGACCAGGAATTGTGCATCCTCTTGATAAACATGAAATAGCCATGAACTCTTTAAGAATGCAATTCCCAGAAGTCAAAAGAGCAGTCTATAATCTAGAAGATTTTGAAGACTCGGAAATAGGATTTCCTCCAGAACTCAAGATACCCAGAAACTTCACCATTGAGGAAGTTATTAGTCTTTTAGGAGACAACATTGGTAGAGACGAGCCCATCTCTACTGAACCAGACCTTTTAGTCCGATGTCAGGATTTCCAGACCTTGCCACTAATCTTGTTTAAATGGCAGTACAACTTAGACAAGATCTAATGGAAGTTGTCCCATATAAGGCAACCATCATAGAAGAAGTCCCAACAGAACCCTTCTAACCCCAGTAGAATGGTTAGAAAAGTTAAATACTGTCCTTAGGGATAGTTTATTAAATATATAAAAAAGGTAGGAATTTACTAAGTAGTAACAATCTCAATGAATTCCTAAACTCCAGACTTCACTTCATAACAGCTGGTATAATCCAGGCTCATGAAGATATCATAGTTATTCAAAACAACCTGAATAATGAGACCTACACAATAAAAGTAGGAGTCCAAAGCCTTTATGATTATCTCAGAAAGATTGAGAGTAATCAAGTTGATGCCTTCAACAGAATCATAGAAGGAGAGCAGACCAACAAAAATCAACTTAGAACAGACCTAACTAGTCTTTCTCAGAAGATCTCATCTGATATCAACTCAGCAGTTGAACAGATAAAGAT
>CM039094.1:57520137-57522637 GCA_022113865.1 Chimonanthus praecox | reverse complement strand
GGGTTTCACTTCCTGCGGGACGGGTTTCACCGTCCGCGGGACGGGTCGCGGACAGTTAAAAAAAATTGTCCCTCTCCCAGACCAAGTGCATGTTAGGCGTGCTCGTCCGCGGTTGAGCACCCTCAGCTACACTATGGCCGGGTGTTGTGGGCGCGGGACTGGTGACGGACGGGTTTCACCCTGGCGGGACGGGTTTCACATCCTGGCGGGACGGGTTTCACCCTGGCGGGAAGGGTTTCACGTCCTGCCGGGACGGGTCTCACATCCTGGCGGGACGGGTTTCACACCCTGGCGGGACGGGTTTCACACCCTGGCGGGACGGGTTTCACACCCTGCGGGACGGGTTTCACATCATGCGGGACGGGTTTCACTTCCCGTGGGACGGGTATCACCGTCCGTGGGACGGGTCGCGGACGGTAAAAAAAAATTGTCGTTCTCCCAGACCAAGGGCATGTTAGGCGTGCCCGTCCGCGGTTGAGCACCCTCAGCTACACTATGGACCGGGTGTTGTGGGCGCGGGACTGGTCACGGACGGGTTTCACCCTGGCGGGACGGTTTTGCATCCTGGCGGGACGGGTTTCACCCTGGCAGGACGGGTTCCACCCTGGCGGGACGGGTTTTGCATCCTGGCGGGACGGGTTTCACCCTGGCAGGACGGGTTTCAACCTGGCGGGACGGGTTTCGCATCCTGGCGGGACGGGTTTCGTACCCTGGCGGGACGGGTTTCGCACCCTGGCGGGACGGGTTGCGCACCCTGGCGGGACGGGTTTCGCACCCTGGCGGGACGGGTTTCGCACCCTGGCGGGACGGGTTTCGCACCCTGGCGGGACGGGTTTCGTACCCTGGCGGGACGGGTTTCCACCCTGGCGGGACGGGTTTCACACACCCTGGCGGGACGGGTTTCACACCCTGTGGGACGGGTTTCACACCCTGCGGGACGGGTTTCACTTCCCGTGGGACGGGTATCACCGTCCGTGGGACGGGTCGCGGACGGTAAAAAAAAATTGTCGTTCGCCCAGACCAAGGGCATGTTAGGCGTGCCCGTCCGCGGTTGAGCACCCTCAGCTACACTATGGACCGGGTGTTGTGGGCGCGGGACTGGTCACGGACGGGTTTCACCCTGGCGGGACGGGTTTTGCATCCTGGCGGGACGGGTTTCACCCTGGCAGGACGGGTTTCACCCTGGCGGGACGGGTTTCGCATCCTGGCGGGACGGGTTTCGCACCCTGGCGGGACGGGTTTCGCACCCTGGCGGGACGGGTTTCGCACCCTGGCGGGACGGGTTTCGCACCCTGGCGGGACGGGTTACGCACCCTGGCGGGACGGGTTACGCACCCTGGCGGGACGGGTTTCGCACCCTGGCGGGACGGGTTGACGGGTTTCACACCCTCTGGGACGGGTTTCACATCATGCGGGACGGGTTTCACTTCCCGTGGGACGGGTATCACCGTCCGTGGGACGGGTCGCGGACGGTAAAAAAAATTGTCGTTCTCCCAGACCAAGGGCATGTTAGGCGTGCCCGTCCGCGGTTGAGCACCCTCAGCTACACTATAGACCGGGTGTTGTGGGCGCGGGACTCGTCACGGACGGGTTTCACCCTCGCGGGACGGGTTTTGCAACCTGGCGGGACGGGTTTCACCCTGGCGGGACGGGTTTCACCGTCCGTGGGACGGGTCGCGGACGGTAAAAAAAAATTGTCGTTCTCCCAGACCAAGGGCATGTTAGGCGTGCCCGTCCGCGGTTGAGCACGCACAGCTACACTATGGACGGGGTTTTGTTGGCGCGGGACTGGTCACGGACGGGTTTCACCCTTGCGGGACGGGTTTCGCACCCTGGCGGGACGGGTTTCACCGTGGCGGGACGGGTTTCACATCCTGCGGGACGGGTTTCACATCCTGCGGGACGGGTTTCACTTCCCGCGGGACGGGTTTAACTTCCCGTGGGACGGGTTTCACCGTCCGTGGGACGGGTCGCGGACGGTAAAAAAAAATTGTCGTTCTCCCAGACCAAGGGCATGTTAGGCGTGCCCGTCCGCGGTTGAGCACCCTCATCTACACTATGGACCGGGTGTTGTGGGCGCGGGACTCGTCACGGACGGGTTTCACCCTCGCGGGACGGGTTTCGCAACCTGGCGGGACGGGTTTCACCCTGGCGGGACGGGTTTCACCGTCCGTGGGACGGGTCGCGGACGGTAAAAAAAAATTGTCGTTCTCCCCAGACCAAGGGCATGTTAGGCGTGCCCGTCCGCGGTTGAGCACCCTGCTACACTATGGACGGGGTTTTGTGGGCGCGGGACTGGTCACGGACGGGTTTCACCCTTGCGGGACGGGTTTCGCATCCTGGCGGGACGGGTTTCGCATCCTGCGGGACGGGTTTCGCATCCTGCGGGACGGGTTTCGCATCCTGCGGGACGGGTTTCACTTCCGTGGGACGGGTTTCACCGTCCGTGGGACGGGTCGCGGACGGTAAAAAAAAATTGTCGTTCTCCCAGACCAAGGGC
>CM039094.1:57477637-57485137 GCA_022113865.1 Chimonanthus praecox | reverse complement strand
GGTGTTGTGGGCGCGGGACTGGTCACGGACGGGTTTCACCCTGGCGGGACGGGTTTTGCATCCTGGCGGGACGGGTTTCACCCTGGCAGGACGGGTTTCACCTGGCGGGACGGGTTTCGCATCCTGGCGGGACGGGTTTCGCACCCTGGCGGGACGGGTTTCGCACCCTGGCGGGACTGGTTTCGCACCCTGGCGGGACGGGTTTCGCACCCTGGCGGGACGGGTTTCGCACCCTGGCGGGACGGGTTTCGCACCCTGGCGGGACGGGTTTCACACCCTGCGGGACGGGTTTCACATCATGCGGGACTGGTTTCACTTCCCGTGGGACGGGTAACACCGTCCGTGGGACTGGTCGCGGACGGTAAAAAAAAATTGTCGTTCTCCCAGACCAAGGGCATGTTAGGCGTGCCCGTCCGCGGTTGAGCACCCTCAGCTACACTATGGACGGGGTGTTGTGGGCGCGGGACTGGTCACGGACGGGTTTCACCCTGGCGGGACGGGTTTTGCATCCTGGCGGGACTTGTTTCACCCTGGCAGGACGGGTTTCACCCTGGCGGGACGGGTTTCGCATCCTGGCGGGACGGGTTTCGCACCCTGGCGGGACGGGTTTCACACCCTGGCGGGACAGGTTTCACATCATGCGGGACGGGTTTCACTTCCCGTGGGACGGGTATCACCGTCCGTGGGACGGGTCGCGGACGGTAAAAAAAAATTGTCGTTCTCCCAGACCAAGGGCATGTTAGGCGTGCCCATCCGCGGTTGAGCACCCTCAGCTACACTATGGACCGGGTGTTGTGGGTGCGGGACTGGTCACGGACGGGTTTCACCCTGGCGGGACGGGTTTTGCATCCTGGCGGGACGGGTTTCACCCTGGCAGGACGGGTTTCACCCTGGCAGGACGGGTTTCACTCTGGCGGGACGGGTTTCGCATCCTGGCGGGACGGGTTTCGCATCCTGGCGGGACGGGTTTCGCACCCTGGCGGGACGGGTTTCGCATCCTGGCGGGACGGGTTTCGCACCCTGGCGGGACGGGTTTCCCACCCTGCGGGACGGGTTTCCCACCCTGCGGGACGGGTTTCACACCCTGCGGGACGGGTTTCACACCCTGCGGGACGGGTTTCACATCATGCGGGACGGGTATCACCGTCCGTGGGACGGGTCGCGGACGGTAAAAAAAAATTGTCGTTCTCCCAGACCAAGGGCATGTTAGGCGTGCCCGTCCGCGGTTGAGCACCCTCATCTACATTATGGATCGGGTGTTGTGGGCGCGGGACTCGTCACGGACGGGTTTCACCCTCGCGGGACGGGTTTCGCAACCTGGCGGGACGGGTTTCACCGTCCGTGGGACGGGTCGCGGACGGTAAAAAAAAAATTGTCGTTCTCCCAGACCAAGGGCATGTTAGGCGTGTCTGTCCGCGGTTGAGCACCCTCAGCTACACTATGGACCGGGTGTTGTGGGCGCGGGACTCGTCACGGACGGGTTTCACCCTCGCGGGACGGGTTTCGCAACCTGGCGGGACGGGTTTCACCCTGGCGGGACGGGTTTCATCGTTCGTGGGACGCGTCGCGAACGGTAAAAAAAAATTGTCGTTCTCCCAGACCAAGGGCATGTTAGGCGTGCCCGTCCGCGGTTGAGCACCCTCAGCTACACTATGGACGGGGTTTTGTGGGCGCGGGACTGGTCACGGACGGGTTTCACCCTGGCGGGACGGGTTTCACACCCTGCAGGACCGGTTTCACTTCCCGTGAGACGGGTTTCACCGTCCGTGGGACGGGTCGCGGACGATAAAAAAAATTTGTCGTTCTCCCAGACCAAGGGCATGTTAGGCGTGCCCGTCTGCGGTTGAGCACCCTCAGCTACACTATGGACTGGGTGTTGTGGGTGCGGGACTGGTCACGTGCGGGTTTCACCCTCACGGGATGGGTTTTGCATCCTCGCGGGACGGGTTTCACATCCTAGCGGGTCGGGTCTCATGGTCCGCGGCATGGGTCACGGACAGTAAAATGAAATTGTCATTCTGCCAGGCCATGGGCATTTTTGGCGTGCTCGTCTGCAGTTGAGTACCTTTAGCTACGCAATGGACCGGGTGTTGTGGGCACGGGGCTGGTCTCGGATGGGTTTCACTGTCCTTGGGAGGGGTTGCACCCTCCACCGGACGGGTTGTACCCTCCATGGGACGGGTTTCTCCCTCTGCTGGGCAGGTTTTAGTTCTTGTGGGACGGGTTTCACCCTCCGTGGGATGGGTCGCGGATGGTAAAATTGAAATTGTCTCTCTGTTGGTCCACGGGCATGTTTGGCAAGCTCATCTGTGTTTGTGCACCTTCAGCTACATTAAGGGCCGGTTGTTATGGGCATGGGACTGTTCATGGATGGGTGTCGCTGTCTGCGGGAGGGGTTACACTGTTTGTGAGACGGGATTTACTATCTACAGGATGGGTCTCACCGTCCATGGGATGGGTCGTGGACGGTTAAAATGAAATTGTCGCGTAGCCAGATTGCAGGTATGTTCGGTGTGCTTGTCCGTGGTTGAGCACCTTTAGCTATACTATGGAGAGGGTACTATGCAGAGGGTGTTGTGTGTGTGGGATTGGTCATGAATGGATTTCATCGTCTGTGCGATGGGTTTCATCGTCCGTGGTACAGGTTGCAACGTTCGTGGGACATGTGTCCTTTATTGTGTGCGGGCATGTTTAGGATGTCTTTCGGATGGAATATGGATGAATGTGTTTGGACATGCTCTGGATATGTCTTGGATTGAATGGATATCGACTTGATTTGTTGTTCCTGGTTGGGATAGGGATAGTTCGTTGTCTTGTGATGGCCGGTTCTGTAATGAGAAGGGACAATTACATATATCTTTTATTGTCGGTGGACGGGTGTGGTTTGATTATGGTTGACACTAGTGGGATTACCGTCCTTGGAGCTACAAAGATGGTAGATGGACCGGTTGAGGACTGTACAAGTACTTTTGTCTATCCCAAAGAGGAGTGTATGCTACGACTGCTCTTCTGATTTTTCTAGCCATAGCTTCTTTATGGTGTGGTTGGTTTTGGACACGTGATGGATGAGTTGGGATGACGATATATGATTCTGAATAGGTTGTCATTGCCTTCTATCATTTGTGGATTGGTAGTGGAAGGATTTTGGATTTGGGAAAAGTGCATTCGGTAAATTGTGATACATTTTTCTTAGCTATTCTTGAATATTGTTTTGGATTTCAGTTGTTCCTTTCTAATTTCGTGTACAGCAGTGAATGGCTTGGTATGTCATTTTTTTGACCCTTTGACTGTTTGCTTTTTCATTTTACAGCAATGGAGTTTTAGCAGCATTGGGCAGTGGTGATGACAAGCTATGAGTTCTGTGATGGCACATGAGTTGTATTGGGTTTGAGTAGATAATGAGCTCTTTTGATTTTAATTGGAAAAATAGCTTTTATCTTCTCACCTTTCAAATTTATGCATTCAATGGTAATTTGATTCATGGTGGATGATGTGTCTATCCAAGCATAGCCTGTTTGTGAATTTCCTTCCAAGGACATGGACCCTGAAAAGAAAGTGTTGGACAATTTTTTATAAGCACATGTGGGCTTGCATCATAAATTTGATGGGATGTGGGAGAAGAAGCATTGATGAGGATGGACACTATTAGAGCGATGAATGGAGCATGTATGTGTAACGAATGGGAAAATAGTGCCCTGTTACCTTGACATGGGCATATTTAGTGTATGCCACATTGTACTGATTTGACAAAGTACTAATGGTCATGGAGAAACCATGGAAGATATTATCGGCAGGTAGCTTGTGTCTCAACAATTACTCAACAATACATAGTATGAGGCCAATGATGAACAGTCATAAACGGACACAATTGGGTCATGAGATTTTCCACAAAGAATTTTAGTCTTTATGTTTTTTGAGTTTTTTGTTTATTTTTTTAAAGGTTGATATTTTAGAGTTTTGTTTTTTTATTTTTGTTTTATTTGTGGAAGTTTTCTTCAAGTTGAATGAATTTGTTGGAAATTCTCAATTGAAATCAATGTTGAGTAAAATTTGATGGATGGTAGGAGATGGATGAATTTGATAAGTGAAGAATGGAATGTAGATGGTACATCATATGTTAAATGATCACGAGAAAGTCAACATAGATGGTCCGCATCATATATGAAATTGTCATGTATGAATTACAAAGGCCAAAAAAGTGCCTTTATATTGCTGTGTTGGTGCACCTTTGGCTTGACTGTGGGGTTTATATGCTGGATGATAGAAAGGTTGTCATATAAATATGATTTGTAGCTGTGCTTGAAAAGTTAATGGACAATACGTCTTTGGACAACATGAGGATTCTAGGACAGCCACGGACTGTCCTTGCTTGGGTCATGGGATGACATGTGTTCATTGTGAGATCTATATTTGTGCTTTAAGAATTTGAGATGATGGAACATAGATGGTCCACATCATACATGTAATGGTCATGGATGGATTCCAAGGCAAAAAAAGATTGGCGAACTGTCATAAATGGTCACAATTGGGTCATGAGATTTTCCACAAAGAATTTTAGTCTTTATGTTTTTTGAGTTTTTTGTTTATTTTTTAAAGGTTGATATTTTAGAGTTTGTTTTTTTATTTTTGTTTTATTTGTGGAAGTTTTCTTTAAGTTGAATGTATTTGTTGTTGGAAATTCTCAATTGAAATCAACGTTGAGTAAATTTGATGGATGGTAGGAGATGGACAAATTTGATAAGTGAAGACTGGAAAGTAGATGGTCTACATCATATGTTACATGATCACAAGAAAATGAACATGGATGGTCTGCATCATATACGAAATTGTCATATATGAATTACAAAAGCAAAAAAAAAGTACCTTCATATAGCTGTGTTGGTGCACCTTTGGCTTGACTATGGGGTTTTATATGCTGGATGATAGAAAGGTTGCCATATAAATATGATTTGTAGCTGTGCTTGAAAAGTTAATGGACAATATACGTCTTTGGACAATATGAGGATTTGAGAACAACTACGGGTTGTCTTTGCTTGGGTCATGGGATGACATGTGTTCATTGTGAGATCTGTATTTGTGTTTTAAGAATTTGAGATGATGGAACATAGACGGTCCACATCATACATGTAATGGTCATGGATGGATTCCAAGGCAAAAAAAGATTGGTGAACTGTCATAAATGGTCACAATTGGGTCATGAGATTGTCCACAAAGAATTTTAGTCTTTATGTTTTTTGAGTTTTTTGTTTATTTTTTAAAGGTTGATATTTTAGAGTTTTGTTTTTTTTTTTTTTGTTTTATTTGTGGAAGTTTTCTTTAAGTTGAATGTATTTGTTGTTGGAAATTCTCAATTGAAATCAACGTTGAGTAAATTTGATGGATGGTAGGAGATGGACAAATTTGATAAGTGAAGACTGGAAAGTAGATGGTCTACATCATATGTTACATGATCACAAGAAAATGAACATGGATGGTCTGCATCATATACGAAATTGTCATATATGAATTACAAAAGCAAAAAAAAAGTACCTTCATATAGCTGTGTTGGTGCACCTTTGGCTTGACTATGGGGTTTTATATGCTGGATGATAGAAAGGTTGCCATATAAATATGATTTGTAGCTGTGCTTGAAAAGTTAATGGACAATATACGTCTTTGGACAATATGAGGATTTGAGAACAACTACGGGTTGTCTTTGCTTGGGTCATGGGATGACATGTGTTCATTGTGAGATCTGTATTTGTGTTTTAAGAATTTGAGATGATGGAACATAGACGGTCCACATCATACATGTAATGGTCATGGATGGATTCCAAGGCAAAAAAAGATTGGTGAACTGTCATAAATGGTCACAATTGGGTCATGAGATTGTCCACAAAGAATTTTAGTCTTTATGTTTTTTGAGTTTTTTGTTTATTTTTTTAAAGGTTGATATTTTAGAGTTTTGTTTTTTTATTTTTGTTTTATTTGTGGAAGTTTTCTTTAAGTTGAATGTACTTGTTGGAAATTCTCAATTGAAATCAATGTTGAGTAAATTTGACGGATGGTAGGAGATTTACAAATTTGACAAGTGAAGAATGGAATGTAGATGGTCTACATCATATGTTAGATGATCACGAGAAAGTGAACATGGATGGTCTGCATCATATATGAAATTGTCACGTATGAATTACAAAGGCAAAAAAAAAGTGCCTTCATATAGCTGTGTTGGTAGATCATTGGCTTTGACTGTGGGGTTTATATGCTGGATGATAGAAAGGTTGCCATATAAATATGATTTGTATCTGTGCTTGAAAAGTTAATGGACAATATACGTCTTTGGACAATATGAGGATTCGAGAACAGTCACGGACTGTCCTTGCTTGGGTCATGGGATGACATGTGTTTTATTGTGATCTATATTTGTGTTTTAAGAATTTGAGATGATGGAACATAGATGGTCCACATCATACATGTAATGGTCATGGATGGATTCCAAGGCAAAAAAAGTGCCTTACTATAAACTGCATTGGTGCACCTTTGGCCGGACTAAATGGTTTATAGGCTGGGCTACTTTAGATAGGTTGCCGATACATATACGGTTTGTAGCCTTTTCCTTAAAAATCATTTGATTATAAGTGCCTGGGACAATATGAAGATCCATGAGTAGTCATGGATTGTCCCAATGTGATAACATGTGTTTGCTGTGAGATCTATGTTTGTGTTCGAAGAATTTGAGATGTAATCTCCATCAAGCTTAGTGACCCAATCATGTAAATAAGGGATGAATGTTTTTTAGTTTTTATTTTGTATTTAGTATGGTTAAGTTTTTGTATTTTCAATTGTTTTTCGTGTGTTGAAAGTAAAAATTAGATAAATAATAGTAAAAGTAAAAATAATAATTGTGTTGTGGAAGTTGGTAATTTTTGTAAGTCAAAATCTCATAAAATATTTCCAAAGGAATTTATGTTGGAAGTATTTTTAGATAGAATGATTTATTGAAAATTTATCAACTTACTTAACTCAAGTTAAAGTTTTAGTAGATTTCACGGATGGTGCGAGAACATAATGGATGAGAATGGTTCACATTATTCATAAATGGAAAACAAAATCCAGATGGGATTTGAAGGAAAAAAAATGTATGTTTGGCATTGATGCAACTTTATTTGATTATGGGTTGTACTGTTCAAAGTTTAAACAACGGTCATGGAGAGTCATGTAGGCAGTGATTTGCTAGTTATTGGACAATATATGTTGCGGATCGGGATAAATGCCATAGGCATATTTGTGGCATGTTGCAGCTAGAATGTTAGATTGATATGTATGCTATCTTATCTCAAATCAAATTTTAAGTAAATTTGATCTGTGTTGGACAATCCAGAATGGATGGAACATTGAGTATCCACATCACATATGGAATAGTCATGAATGGGTTGGCAAAGGAAAAATAGTGCATTGCCACCATCCAAGGAGGGCTTATTTTGTGTGCTGGAAGATCCATGCAGTACATGTTTTGGATAT
>CM039094.1:57455137-57462637 GCA_022113865.1 Chimonanthus praecox | reverse complement strand
GTTGGTCACGTCTTATCACGGTCCTTCACGGTCTGGTCACGGTCGGTCCGGTCGCGGTCCGGTCACGGTCTGGTCACGGCCTGATCACGGACGGTAAAATGAAATTGTCGCTCTCCCAGACCAAGGGCATGCTAGGCGTGCTCGTCCGCGGTTGAGCACCTTCAGCTACACTATGGACCGGGTGTTGTGGGCGCGGGACTCGTCACGGACGGGTTTCACCCTCGCGGGACGGGTTTCGCAACCTGGCGGGACGGGTTTCATCCTGGCGGGACGGGTTTCATCGTCCGTGGGACGGGTCGCGGACGGTAAAAAAAAATTGTCGTTCTCCCAGACCAAGGTCTTGTTGGGCGTGCCCGTCCCCGGTTGAGCACCCTCAGCTACACTATGGACGTGGTTTTGTGGGCGCGGGACTGGTCACGGACGGGTTTCACGCTTGCGGGACGGGTTTCGCATCCTGGCGGGACGGGTTTCACCCTGGCGGGACGGGTTTCACATCCTGCGGGACGGGTTTCGCATCCTGCGGGACGGGTTTCACTTCCCGTGGGACGGGTTTCACCGTCCGTGGGACGGGTTGCGGACGGTAAAAAAAAATTGTCGTTCTCCCAGACCAAGGGCATGTTAGGCGTGCCCGTCCGCGGTTGAGCACCCTCAGCTACACTGTGGACGGGGTTTTGTGGGCGCGGGACTGGTTACGGACGGGTTTCACTTCCTGCGGGACGGGTTTCACTTCCTGCGGGACGGGTTTCACTTCCTGCGGGACGGGTTTCACTTCCTGCGGGACGGGTTTCACTTCCCGTGGGACGGGTTTCACCGTCCGTGGGACGGGTCGCGGACGGTAAAAAAAAATTGTCGTTCTCCCAGACCAAGGGCATGTTAGGCGTGCCCGTCCGTGGTTGATCACCCTCAGCTACACTATGGACCGGGTGTTGTGGGCGCGGGACTCGTCACGGACGGGTTTCACCCTCGCGGGACGGGTTTGGCAACCTGGCGGGACGGGTTTCACCCTGGCGGGACGTGTTTCACCGTCCGTGGGACGGGTCGCGGACGGTAAAAAAAAATTGTCGTTCTCCCAGACCAAGGTCTTGTTGGGCGTGCCCGTCCGCGGTTGAGCACCCTCAGCTACACTATGGACGGGGTTTTGTGGGCGCGGGACTGGTCACGGACGGGTTTCACCCTTGCGGGACGGGTTTCGCATCCTGGCGGGACGGGTTTCACATCCTGCGGGACGGGTTTCACATCCTGCGGGACGGGTTTCACATCCTGCGGGACGGGTTTCACTTCCCGTGGGACGGGTTTCACCGTCCGTGGGACGGGTTGCGGACGGTAAAAAAAAATTGTCGTTCTCCCAGACCAAGGGCATGTTAGGCGTGCCCGTCCGCGGTTGAGCACCCTCAGCTACACTATGGACCGGGTGTTGTGGGCGCGGGACTCGTCATGGACGGGTTTCACCCTCGCGGGACGGGTTTCGCAACCTGGCGGGACGGGTTTCACCCTGGCGGGACGGGTTCACCGTCCGTGGGACGGGTCGCGGACGGTAAAAAAAAAATTGTCGTTCTCCCAGACCAAGGGCATGTTAGGCGTGTCCGTCCGCGGTTGATCACCGTCAGCTACACTATGGACCGGGTGTTGTGGGCGCGGGACTCGTCACGGACGGGTTTCACCCTCGCGGGACGGGTTTGGCAACCTGGCGGGACGGGTTCCACCCTGGCGGGACGTGTTTCACCGTCCGTGGGACGGGTCGCGGACGCTAAAAAAAAATTGTCGTTCTCCCAGACCAAGGGCATGTTGGGCGTGCCCGTCCGCGGTTGCACCCTCAGCTACACTATGGACGGGGTTTTGTGGGCGCGGGACTGGTCACGGACGGGTTTCACCCTTGCAGGACGTGTTTCGCATCCTGGCGGGACGGGTTTCACCCTGGCGGGACGGGTTTCACATCCTGTGGGACGGGTTTCACATCATGCGGGACGGGTTTCACTTCCCGTGGGACGGGTTTCACCGTCCGTGGGACGGGTTGCGGACGGTAAAAAAAAATTGTCGTTCTCCCAGACCAAGGGCATGTTAGGCGTGCCCGTCCGCGGTTGAGCACCCTCAGCTACACTATGGACCGGGTGTTGTGGGCGCGGGACTCGTCACTGACGGGTTTCACCCTCGCGGGACGGGTTTCGCAACCTGGCGGGACGGGTTTCACCCTGGCGGGACGGGTTTCATCGTTCGTGGGACGCGTCGCGGACGGTAAAAAAAAATTGTCGTTCTATCAGACCAAGGGCATGTTAGGCGTGCCCGTCCGCGGTTGAGCACCCTCAGCTACTCTATGGACGGGGTTTTGTGGGCGCGGGACTGGTCACGGACGGGTTTCACCCTTGCGGGACGGGTTTCGCATCCTGGTGGACGGGTTTCACCCTGGCGGCACGGGTTTCACACCCTGCGGGACCGGTTTCACTTCCCGTGAGACGGGTTTCACCGTCCGTGGGACGGGTCGCGGACGATAAAAAAAAATTGTCTTTCTCCCAGACCAAGGGCATGTTAGGCATGCCCGTCCGCGGTTGAGCACCCTCAGCTACACTATGGACTGGGTGTTGTGGGCGCAGGACTGGTCACGTGCGGGTTTCACCCTCACGGGATGGGTTTTGCATCCTCGCGGGACGGGTTTCACATCCTAGCGGGACGGGTCTCACGGTCCGCGGGATGGGTCACGGACAGTAAAATGAAATTGTCATTCTGCCAGGCCATGGGCATTTTTGGCGTGCTCGTCTGCAGTTGAGTACCTTTAGCTACGCAATGGACCGGGTGTTGTGGGCACGGGGCTGGTCTCGGATGGGTTTCACTGACCTTGGGAGGGGTTGCACCCTCCACCGGACGGGTTGTACCCTCCATGGGACGGGTTTCTCCCTCTGCTGGACAGGTTTTAGTTCTTGTGGGACGGGTTTCACCCTCCGGGGGATGGGTCGCGGATGGTAAAATTGAAATTGTCTCTCTGTTGGTCCACGGGCATGTTTGGCAAGCTCATCTGTGTTTGTGCACCTTCAGCTACATTAAGGGCCGGTTGTTATGGGCATGGGATTGTTCATGATTGGGTGTCGCTGTCTGCGGGAGGGGTTGCACTGTTTGTGAGACGGGATTTACTATCTATAGGATGGGTCTCACCGTCCATGGGATGGGTCGTGGACGGTTAAAATGAAATTGTCGCGTAGCCAGATTGCAGGTATGTTCGGTGTGCTTGTCCGTGGTTGAGCACCTTTAGCTATACTATGGAGAGGGTACTATGGAGAGGGTGTTGTGTGTGTGGGATTGGTCATGAATGGATTTCATCGTCTGTGCGATGGGTTTCATCGTCCGTGGTACAGGTTGCAACGTTCGTGGGACATGTGTCCTCTATTGTGTGCGGGCATGTTTAGGATGTCTTTCGGATGGAATATGGATGAATGTGTTTGGACATGCTCTGGATATGTCTTGGATTGAATGGATATCGACTTGATTTGCCGTTCCTGGTTGGGATAGGGATAGTTTGTTGTCTTGTGATGGCCTGTTCTGTAATGAGAAGGGACAATTACATATAGTCTTTTATTGTCGGTGGACGGGTGTGGTTTGATTATGGTTGACACTAGTGGGATTACCGTCCTTGGAGCTACAAAGATGGTAGATGGACCGGTTGAGGACTGTACAAGTACTTTTGTCTATCCAAAGAGGAGTGTATGCTACGACTGCTCTTCTGATTTTTCTAGCCATAGCTTCTTTATGGTGTGGTTGGTTTTGGACACGTGATGGATGAGTTGGGATGACGATATATGATTCTGAATAGGTTGTCATTGCCTTCTATCATTTGTGGATTGGTAGTGGAAGGATTTTGGATTTGGGAAAAGTGCATTCGGTAAATTGTGATACATTTTTCTTAGCTATTCTTGAATATTGTTTTGGATTTCAGTTGTTCCTTTCTAATTTCGTGTACAGCAGTGAATGGCTTGGTATGTCATTTTTTTGACCCTTTGACTGTTTGCTTTTTCATTTTACAGCAATGGAGTTTTAGCAGCATTGGGCAGTGGTGATGACAAGCTATGAGTTCTGTGATGGCACATGAGTTGTATTAGGTTTGAGTAGATAATGAGCTCTTTTGATTTTAATTGGAAAAATAGCTTTTATCTTCTCACCTTTCAAATTTATGCATTCAATGGTAATTTGATTCATGGTGGATGATGTGTCTATCCAAGCATAGCCTGTTTGTGAATTTCCTTCCAAGGACATGGACCCTGAAAAGAAAGTGTTGGACAATTTTTTATAAGCACATGTGGGCTTGCATCATAAATTTGATGGGATGTGGGAGAAGAAGCATTGATGAGGATGGACACTATTAGAGCGATGAATGGAGCATGTATGTGTAACGAATGGGAAAATAGTGCCCTGTTACCTTGACATGGGCATATTTAGTGTATGCCACATTGTACTGATTTGACAAAGTACTAATGGTCATGGAGAAACCATGGAAGATATATTATCGGCAGGTAGCTTGTGTCTCAACAATTACTCAACAATACATAGTATGAGGCCAATGATGAACAGTCATAAACGGACACAATTGGGTCATGAGATTTTCCACAAAGAATTTTAGTCTTTATGTTTTTTGAGTTTTTTGTTTATTTTTTTAAAGGTTGATATTTTTGAGTTTTGTTTTTTTATTTTTGTTTTATTTGTGGAAGTTTTCTTCAAGTTGAATGAATTTGTTGGAAATTCTCAATTGAAATCAATGTTGAGTAAAATTTGATGGATGGTAGGAGATGGATGAATTTGATAAGTGAAGAATGGAATGTAGATGGTACATCATATGTTAAATGATCACGAGAAAGTCAACATAGATGGTCCGCATCATATATGAAATTGTCATGTATGAATTACAAAGGCCAAAAAGTGCCTTTATATAGCTGTGTTGGTGCACCTTTGGCTTGACTGTGGGGTTTATATGCTGGATGATAGAAAGGTTGCCATATAAATATGATTTGTAGCTGTGCTTGAAAAGTTAATGGACAATATACGTCTTTGGACAACATGAGGATTCTAGGACAGCCACGGACTGTCCTTGCTTGGGTCATGGGATGACATGTGTTCATTGTGAGATCTATATTTGTGCTTTAAGAATTTGAGATGATGGAACATAGATGGTCCGCATCATACATGTAATGGTCATGGATGGATTCCAAGGCAAAAAAAGATTGGCGAACTGTCATAAATGGTCACAATTGGGTCATGAGATTTTCCACAAAGAATTTTAGTCTTTATGTTTTTTGAGTTTTTTGTTTATTTTTTTAAAGGTTGATATTTTTGAGTTTTGTTTTTTTATTTTTGTTTTATTTGTGGAAGTTTTCTTTAAGTTGAATGTATTTGTTGTTGGAAATTCTCAATTGAAATCAACGTTGAGTAAATTTGATGGATGGTAGGAGATGGACAAATTTGATAAGTGAAGACTGGAAAGTAGATGGTCTACATCATATGTTACATGATCACAAGAAAATGAACATGGATGGTCTGCATCATATACGAAATTGTCACGTATGAATTACAAAAGCAAAAAAAAAGTACCTTCATATAGCTGTGTTGGTGCACCTTTGGCTTGACTATGGGGTTTTATATGCTGGATGATAGAAAGGTTGCCATATAAATATGATTTGTAGCTGTGCTTGAAAAGTTAATGGACAATATACGTCTTTGGACAATATGAGGATTTGAGAACAACTACGGGTTGTCTTTGCTTGGGTCATGGGATGACATGTGTTCATTGTGAGATCTGTATTTGTGTTTTAAGAATTTGAGATGATGGAACATAGACGGTCCACATCATACATGTAATGGTCATGGATGGATTCCAAGGCAAAAAAAGATTGGTGAACTGTCATAAATGGTCACAATTGGGTCATGAGATTTTCCACAAAGAATTTTAGTCTTTATGTTTTTTGAGTTTTTTGTTTATTTTTTTAAAGGTTGATATTTTAGAGTTTTGTGTTTTTATTTTTGTTTTATTTGTGGAAGTTTTCTTTAAGTTGAATGTACTTGTTGGAAATTCTCAATTGAAATCAATGTTGAGTAAATTTGACGGATGGTAGGAGATTTACAAATTTGACAAGTGAAGAATGGAATGTAGATGGTCTACATCATATGTTAGATGATCACGAGAAAGTGAACATGGATGGTCTGCATCATATATGAAATTGTCACGTATGAATTACAAAGGCAAAAAAAAAATGCCTTCATATAGCTGTGTTGGTAGATCATTGGCTTTGACTGTGGGGTTTATATGCTGAATGATAGAAAGGTTGCCATATAAATATGATTTGTAGCTGTGCTTGAAAAGTTAATGGACAATATACGTCTTTGGACAATATGAGGATTCGAGAACAGTCACGGACTGTCCTTGCTTGGGTCATGGGATGACATGTGTTTTATTGTGATCTATATTTGTGTTTTAAGAATTTGAGATGATGGAACATAGATGGTCCACATCATACATGTAATGGTCATGGATGGATTCCAAGGCAAAAAAAGTGCCTTACTATAAACTGCATTGGTGCACCTTTGGCCGGACTAAATGGTTTATAGGCTACTTTAGATAGGTTGCCGATACATATACGGTTTGTAGCCTTTTCCTTAAAAATCATTTGATTATAAGTGCCTGGGACAATATGAAGATCCATGAGTAGTCATGGATTGTCCCAATGTGATAACATGTGTTTGCTGTGAGATCTATGTTTGTGTTCGAAGAATTTGAGATGTAATCTCCATCAAGCTTAGTGACCCAATCATGTAAATAAGGGATGAATGTTTTTTAGTTTTTATTTTGTATTTAGTATGGTTAAGTTTTTGTATTTTCAATTGTTTTTCGTGTGTTGAAAGTAAAAATTAGATAAATAATAGTAAAAGTAAAAATAATAATTGTGTTGTGGAAGTTGGTAATTTTTGTAAGTCAAAATCTCATAAAATATTTCCAAAGGAATTTATGTTGGAAGTATTTTTAGATAGAATGATTTATTGAAAATTTATCAACTTACTTAACTCAAGTTAAAGTTTTAGTAGATTTCACGGATGGTGCGAGAACATAATGGATGAGAATGGTTCACATTATTCATAAATGGAAAACAAAATCCAGATGGGATTTGAAGGAAAAAAAATGTATGTTTGGCATTGATGCAACTTTATTTGATTATGGGTTGTACTGTTCAAAGTTTAAACAACGGTCATGGAGAGTCATGTAGGCAGTGATTTGCTAGTTATTGGACAATATATGTTGCGGATCGGGATAAATGCCATAGGCATATTTGTGTGGCATGTTGCAGCTAGAATGTTAGATTGATATGTATGCTATCTTATCTCAAATCAAATTTTAAGTAAATTTGATCTGTGTTGGACAATCCAGAATGGATGGAACATTGAGTATCCACATCACATATGGAATAGTCATGAATGGGTTGGCAAAGGAAAAATAGTGCATTGCCACCATCCAAGGAGGGCTTATTTTGT
>CM039094.1:57447637-57450137 GCA_022113865.1 Chimonanthus praecox | reverse complement strand
AGGGCATGCTAGGCGTGCTCGTCCGCGGTTGAGCACCTTCAGCTACACTATGGACCGGGTGTTGTGGGCGCGGGACTGGTCAAGGACGGGTTTCCCCCTGGCGGGACGGGTTTCGCATCCTGGCGGGACGGGTTTCGCGTCCTGGCGGGACGGGTTTCGCATCCTGGCGGGACGGGTTTCGCGTCCTGGCGGGACGGGTTTCACACCCTGGCGGGACGGGTTTCACACCCCTGGCGGGACGGGTTTCACACCCTGGCGGGACGGGTTTCACACCCTGGCGGGACGGGTTTCACATCCTGGCGGGACGGGTTTCACACCATGGCGGGACGGGTTTCACACCCTGGCGGGACGGGTTTCACACCCTGGCGGGACGGGTTTCGCACCCTGCGGGACGGGTTTCACATCATGCGGGACGGGTTTCACTTCCCGTGGGACGGGTATCACCGTCCGTGGGACGGGTCGCGGACGGTAAAAAAAAATTGTCGTTCTCCCAGACCAAGGGCATGTTAGGCGTGCCCGTCCGCGGTTGAGCACCCTCAGCTACACTATGGACCGGGTGTTGTGGGCGCGGGACTGGTCACGGACGGGTTTCACCCTGGCGGGACGGGTTTTGCATCCTGGCGGGACGGGTTTCACCCTGGCAGGACGGGTTTCATCCTGGCGGGACGGGTTTCGCATCCTGGCGGGACGGGTTTCGCATCCTGGCGGGACGGGTTTCGCATCCTGGCGGGACGGGTTTCGCATCCTGGCGGGACGGGTTTCGCACCCTGGCGGGACGGGTTTCACACCCTGCGGGACGGGTTTCACATCATGCGGGACGGGTTTCACTTCCCGTGGGACGGGTATCACCGTCCGTGGGACGGGTCGCGGACGGTAAAAAAAAATTGTCGTTCTCCCAGACCAGGGGCATGTTAGGCGTGCCCGTCCGCGGTTGAGCACCCTCAGCTACACTATGGACCCGGTGTTGTGGGCGCGGGACTGGTCACGGACGGGTTTCACCCTGGCGGGACGGGTTTTGCATCCTGGCGGGACGGGTTTCACCCTGGCAGGACGGGTTTCATCCTGGCGGGACGGGTTTCGCATCCTGGCGGGACGGGTTTCGCATCCTGGCGGGACGGGTTTCGCATCCTGCGGGACGGGTTTCGCATCCTGGCGGGACGGGTTTCGCACCCTGGCGGGACGGGTTTCGCACCCTGGCGGGACGGGTTTCACACCCTGCGGGACGGGTTTCACATCATGCGGGACGGGTTTCACTTCCCGTGGGACGGGTATCACCGTCCGTGGGACGGGTAGCGGACGGTAAAAAGAAATTGTCGTTCTCCCAGACCAAGGGCATGTTAGGCGTGCCCGTCCGCGGTTGAGCACCCTCAGCTACACTATGGACCGGGTGTTGTGGGCGCGGGACTGGTCACGGACGGGTTTCACCCTGGCGGGACGGGTTTTGCATCCTGGCGGGACGGGTTTCACCCTGGCAGGACGGGTTTCACCCTGGCGGGACGGGTTTCGCGTCCTGGCGGGACGGGTTTCGCCCTGGGACGGGTTTCGCACCCTGGCGGGACGGGTTTCGCACCCTGGCGGGACGGGTTTCGCACCCTGGCGGGACGGGTTTCGCACCCTGGCGGGACGGGTTTCGCACCCTGGCGGGACGGGTTTCACTTCCCGTGGGACGGGTATCACCGTCCGTGGGACGGGTCGCGGACGGTAAAAAAAAATTGTCGTTCTCCCAGACCAAGGGCATGTTAGGCGTGCCCGTCCGCGGTTGAGCACCCTCAGCTACACTATGGACCGGGTGTTGTGGGCGCGGGACTCGTCACGGACGGGTTTCACCCTCGCGGGATGGGTTTCGCAACCTGGCGGGACGGGTTTCACCGTCCGTGGGACGGGTCGCGGACGGTAAAAAAAAATTGTCGTTCTCCCAGACCAAGGGCATGTTAGGCGTGCCCGTCCGCGGTTGAGCACCCTCAGCTACACTATGGACGGGGTTTTGTGGGCGCGGGACTGGTCACGGACGGGTTTCACCCTTGCGGGACGGGTTTCGCATCCTGGCGGGACGGGTTTCACCCTGGCGGGACGGGTTTCACATCCTGCGGGACGGGTTTCACATCCTGCGGGACGGGTTTCACATCCTGCGGGACGGGTTTCACTTCCCGTGGGACGGGTTTCACCGTCCGTGGGACGGGTCGCGGACGGTAAAAAAAAATTGTCGTTCTCCCAGACCAAGGGCATGTTAGGCGTGCCCGTCCGCGGTTGAGCACCCTCAGCTACACTGTGGACGGGGTTTTGTGGGCGCGGGACTGGTCACGGACGGGTTTCACTTCCTGCGGGACGGGTTTCACTTCCTGCGGGACGGGTTTCACTTCCCGTGGGACGGGTCGCGGACGGTAAAAAAAAATTGTCGTTCTCCCAGACCAAGGGCATGTTAGGCGTGCCCGTCCGCGGTTGAGCGCCCTCAGCTACACTATGGACGGGGTGTTGTGGGCGCGGGACTGGTCACGGACGG
>CM039094.1:57366453-57432137 GCA_022113865.1 Chimonanthus praecox | reverse complement strand
TTTTTTTCTCCATTAGAGTTTTACCCACTTTCCATTCCTTCCATTTGATGGATTTAAAATCCATAACATAAAATTATCTATCCACCATTAAATTTCACAAAAACAAGCCCTAAATCTTAAACCCTAAAATCCAAAATTTCTTGTTTAAAAAATACTCACTATCCGACGTCTCTTCCGATTTCCGCCGCTCCCGTCGATCTCCGTAGCCTCCTCTCTCCTTCCTCTTGATCTTTGATAGGTCAAGATCTTTGATCAAGGGTGGCAACTCCCAACCTTAAAATCGGCCATGTTAGGTTTGAATTTGAGAGATGAAAAGAGGAAAAGATGATGAGAGGAAGATGATGACCTTAATCTTAGAGTGAACTCCCTCCAAATTCCATTTTTTTTTTCTTCTCTCCTTGAGCTCCTTCTCTTTTTTTTTTCTCTCCTTCACTTAGACATGGGACAGCAATGGAGGAGTGGGAGGGATGGAGTTAGTGAAAATGAACATGAGAAAGAAAAAAATCAAACTTATCCCCATTTGATGACCTCATTTACGCTTTACATTAATTTTTCACCAACCAAAGATATTTTAAGATATTTTAATCTCTTTATGGTGGTGGTTATCTAAACCACCGCCAAGCCCAACGTGTCTTGCCTTTGAGGTGGGGTAGCTTGGTCTCCCATTTGACCAATTTAGCCACCAATTTAATAATTTAAGTATTTAATTAATTTGGTAATTAACTTAGGTTAATTCATTTTTATTTAACCTAATTCCAATTATTCCACCCATGGTTGACCAAGTCAACCATGGTGGCCGGCCCCACCAATCATTGGCCCACTCGCCACCTCACTTGATGAGGTGGAGGTGGGTCCCACTTGGCCACACCACCATTGTTTAATTCCAAATTACTTAGGGTGATTAAATTTCATTAAGCCCACTCTAAATGGATCACCATTGGGCCCATGGCCCAATTACATTTCCCACTAGCCCATTTACCTTAGAGCTTAACCATCTTGACCCATTGGGTCCCAAATGGGTATTTGACCCAATTTGACCATTCTTGACCCATTTAAATAAATTTAAATGCAAACCATAGTCTATTGGGCCACACTTGGGCCTTTATCCAATTTTGGCCCATTTACCATTTACTCCACCCATTTTCTAGTTTCCATCATTAAAATAAATAATATTCACATTTATATTAATTCCCAAATTCCGAGACCTTACAGTGTGAACCATTTTTAGTGGACTTGGTGCAAGCACACGTATGGTTGTCCAGTTAAGGGTCGGGCTTTGGAAGCTCGGACTTAGCTCGCGTCGTGGCGTCCCGCTCCTCTTACTCTTTATTATAAAAAAAAAATAGACTCTGATTTTCGGCGAGTGAAAAAGGGCTGGGCGTTACAGAGAGGATTGGGGAAGTGGCTTATAGACTTGAACTTCCTCAGAGTCTCGCCTGAGTGCATAACGTCTTCCATGTTTCAATGCTTCGGAAGTATCATCAAGATTCGTCGCATGTAATTAACTTAGAAGATGTGGAATTCAATGAGGATGTTACCTATGAGGAAGGACCAGTGTGGATTGAGGGTTCCAGAGAGCAGAGGCTTCGTGGCAAGACCATCCGCTTGGTTTTAGTGGTTTGGCGGCGCAAACGCAGGGAGACTCTTATTTCAGAAAATAAGGCAACGATGTGGAAACAATTTCCAGCCTTATTTGAGACTAGAGGTATGAGTTCAGTTTGAAATTCGAGAACGCATTTCTTTAAAGGGGGTAGTGTTATAATGACCCATCCCGAATTTTCTAATTTTCGGAGAGATTTTTTGATTTCTGAGTTGTTTTAGGGACCTTGGTAGCAGTGAAGAGAGTGTGGACGCCGTGGTGGGCCCAGTTTACCTGTCTTCGAGTTCGAGAACTCGAAGGGTATTTTGATAATTTTATAATTATTGTGTATTTGTCATGAAAACTTGTTCAAAAGTCACACGTTTTCTCACCTGAGATAGTTCGGATTATTTCTTTGAACTTTTTTTCTACTTTTTTGAAAAGATTTAAAAAGAAAAAAAAAAAAGTGTAGCCGCTCACACTAAGCATAAACTCGAAACCCTAAACCTTATAAGGTTATTTCCGCGACACTGTAGCCTCTCATGCTACAGTGTCGCCGTTCCCCCCCAGCCTAGTCTTCATTTTCTTCTTCTTCCAGGCATTTTTCTCAGTAACTCTCTCCTCCTTTCCCTCTCTCTCTCGGTTTTCCCATCTTTCTTCATTTTTTTTTCCACGCCTTCACCCAGTTTTACCATTTCTTTTTCTTTTCCTTTCTTAGAATTCCCTGCTTTGCTCGGTTTTGCCTTGTTTCCTCTTTCCTATCCTTCTTTTTCTTTACTTTTCCATGATTTTCTTTTATTTTCCATCTTTTTCCCCTTTTTTGGATTTTCCTGGATTTTTTCCCTTTTCCCTCTGACTGAGCAGAGTTACTGAGTCGCTCGGTCGAGTGCCTAGTTGACTCAGTCGAGTTTCGTTCTGAGTCAACCCGACCCTTGGGCTGGAGTGGCGACCCAGCCACTCGGCCCACTGGCCCAGACTTGACCCGACCCGACCCAGACTTGGTTCGGTCCAACCAGGCCCAGACCTGGTCCGGCCCAAGTCTGGCAGGCCCACATCTTCGGCCCAATCCACCTTGGTCTAGTTTCCAGACCCTACCCTTTTCAAAGCCCGTGTTCAAGCCCGACCCATTTTTTAACCTGGCTGAGTTTTAGGCCCGTTTTCTCCTCAGCCTCTTTTTGACCCGTTTTGTCTTAATTACTCATCCGTTCTTCCTTGTTTCAACATATTGAACTTCCTTCAACCCAACAAGTCGCTTACTCGCTTTGGACTTTCGACTTAACACACAGTGAGGGGACTCATCACAGTTTTAACATGCATTGTATATATCAAATATGTATTTCTGGACATGAAGTGATCCGAATGGAACCCTCTATTTATTAAGCCACTCGGTAAGGGTGAACTGTTGAGAATGATTATGTGGCAAAGGGTCCATTTGGATGTACTCCTGTCTATTGTATGTCATTGTGAGGAACTTGAATTGGATAAATTAATATTGAATATGATACTTGGAATACATTGATGATGCTTTGAGTGTTTATCTATAAGAGGCAAAGGTAATCCTGTCGGACATAGAGATGTGTGTTTAAGTAACTCGTTATGTGCTTCTGACGCGTATGATGAGTGCGACACTGATTTTGGTTAATTATGTTAGAACATGCATATATTGTTATACATGCTTATGTTGTTATGCATGCTTATGTTGTTATACATGATCATGAAATCACGTGCATGCATGAGAGGTAACCCACAATGGACACCGTGTCGTTGGGTATTAAGATAGAGGACCTTTTTATGTGTATATGTTTATGATGATGTGATGATGTTGGTTGTTGGGAGGACTTCCCCGTTACGCTCTGGAGGTTGAGACCCCCATAGGGGGATGTGTGTCTCCCCGTCGTGTTTCAGCGGTTGAGGTGCCTGCCGTAGAGTTTGGCTCCCCCGGGCATGGTCGAGGTGGTTTTCGACACGGCTCATGTGGATGAGGCAGTTGTGCATTATTTAGTCTCCCGATGGTACTGATAAGGGTAACGGAGTTGGTTGGAGGACCTGATGTGGGCTATGGAGATGATTTCTTAGATTTGGTTAGTGGAAACATCGGGTAATAGAGTAGTTGAGTACTGTGGGCATGGGTATTTTATTCACTTATGATGTTCATTGCCCCTTTCTTATGTGATTTATAACAATTTTTTAAATATGTGGTATGTTTTATCCCTTCACTGGGCTATTTCGCTCACCCCTTACCTTTCAGGTGCCCCGATCGCGGAGGGGCCAGGCGGTGTAATGGCTCGGAATTTGTAAATCAATGAATATGTGAATATTAATCTATTTTAATGATGAAAATTGGAAAATTGGTGGAATAAATGGTAAATGGGCCAAAACTTGGACAAAGGCCCAAGTATGGCCCAATGGACTGTGGAGTTGATTTAAATTCATTTAAAGGGGCAACGAGGGTTAGATGGGTCAAGAATGGTCAAATTAGGTCAAATACCCATTTGGGACCCAATGGGTCAAGGTAGCTAAGCTCTAAGGTAAATGGGTAAGATGAAAATGTAATTGGGCCATGGGCCCAATGGGGATCCATTTAGAATGAATTCAATGAAATTTAAATCACCTAAATTAATTTAGAATTAAACCAAGGTGATGTGGCCAAGTGGGACCCACCTCCACCTCACCAAGTGAGGTGGCGTGTGGACCCAAGGTTTAGTGGGGCCGACCACCATGGTGGAATTAGTCGATTATGGGTGGAAGTATGAAGGAAATTTAAAGAGGTGGAATTAGGTTAAGTGGAAATAAATTAACCTAAATTAATAATCTAATTAATTAAGTGATTAAGTTAAACAAATGGGGTCAAATTGGTAACATGGGAGACCAAGCTACCCCACCTTATCACCATGAAAAACGTTGGGCTTGGTGGTGGTTATCTAAACCACCACCATAAAGCCATTAAAATATCTTAGGGTTGGTGGGATAATTAATGTAAAGTGTAAAGTAAGTCACCAAATGGAGATAAGCCTTATTTGGCTCTCTCATTCTCATTTTTCACTAACTCCATCTCTTGCACTCTTCCATTGCCGTCCCATGCTCCAAGTGAAGGAGAGAAAGAGAGCTAAGGAGAAAAGAAGAGAAGGAGAGAAGAAAAAAGTGGACATTTAAGCAAAATCACTCTAAGATCAAGGTTATCATCTCCCCTCTCATCATCTTTCCCTCTCCATCTCTCAATACCAACCCTAACTTGGCCCATCCTAAGGTTGGGGGTTGTCACCATTGATCAAGCATCTTGACCTACCAAAGATCAAGAGGAAGGAGAGAGGAGGCTAAGGAAACCGACGGGAGTGGCGGAAGTCGGAGGAGACGACGGATTGTGAGTCTTTCTTAAACAAGAAATTTTGGATTTTTAGGGTTTAAGATTTGGGATTTATTTTTGTAAAAATTAATGGTGGTTAAGTAGTTTTATGCCATGGATTTTAAATCCATCAAATGAAAGGGTGGAATATGGAGGAAACCCTAAATGGGCAAATTAGGGTTAGGGAAAAGAAATAAATAAATGTATTAAGTGCATGGTGTAATTTATTAAATTAAGCATGAAATTAGGTGATTGGAAGGAAATCATGGGCCATAGGGTTCGGCCATGTAGTATGGCCGAACCCCATGGTGGGTGATTTGGTGGTTGATTTAATTGGTTAGGGTTTTAAAGAATGGAAAGCAATGAGGGTTTTTAGCTAATGAATTTTAGTAAATGAATGAATGTGGGTAAGTTTTAAAATGGTGTTATGATGAAAATGCAAAGAGGTGTATGGCCTTGAAAGACATGGATGGATTGAACCTTGAACCATGGGTTCGGCCATGGTGTATGGCCAAACCCTATGGTAATGTGTTACAAATTTTAAATGAGTTTAAAAAGCCATGGAAAATGGGAAGATTGATGGATTTAATATTTTGGTGAATGTAGATATTTTGGAGCAATGAATGATGGATCATGAGCCATGGGTTCGGCCATGGTGTATGGCCGAACCCTATGGTGATCAAATGATGGAATGAAGGGTTGTGAATAATGGAAAATAAATGGGAATGTTAGTAGTTTTGATGAACCCAAGAGATAAAAACCAATGTTGATCAAATGGGTGATCTAAATGAATGGTGAAATCCCCATATGGAGGAACTTGTGATAAATTCAAATGTGAACAATAGGTCCAAGAAAAGAATGGGAAAAGGACACCATGGGTTCGGCCATGGTGTATGGCCGAACCCGTGGCCCATTTATGAGTTTTTTGATGGGTTAGGTTAGAGTATGAATGTGTTTAAATTGATTGGGATTTGGTTAAGTTAAGGACTTATCTTTAATGAGATCATGTAATGGTTGATAGGTCACTAATAAATCTAAGTTATGGATAAATTTTGGACTTAATCATGCATGGATAAATGAGTGATTAATCATGGAAAATGAGGTAGTGGCAAAACCGTAATTAATGGCCAAATTCAAGAATTCCATGGAGATTGATCGTGGACTTAGGGGCTCTAATGTAATAACCTTATAAGTGATTGATCAAGCCTAAATAGTGACCGGTTTTTAAGAATTAGGGGATTAAAAGTTTTAATAGATGAAATGGGACCCACAAAACCTAAATAGTGACCGGTTTTTCATATGGACTTGGACTGATTTGTGTATGTAATAAGGTATTGGATATTGCGAGCGGTACGCGTGTCGGTAGCCGAATTATCGGACGAAAACGAAACAAAGATGTGAGTCGGTATTCGGTAGGATTCCTACCTCCTTATAAGCCATGGATATGTGATGGTATCTTTATCTTATTTTGTGGACTATGGGATTTATTTTATGATGGGTTTTCACGATTATGAATGTTATATTTAATACTGTGATTTATATTTTAAGATGATGCATTATATGCCAAGGCTATGTATGATATACTAGAGTTATGAGATATATATATTACACAGCATAATGCATTACATCTCATGCATGACATGGGCGGGAAAATAATGGAACCGGAGTCCATGCTCAGTCGGGGCGACCGAAAAGAAGGCATGGGGATATTTTCATAACCGGAGTCCATGCTCCGTCAGGCGACCGAGAACAGGCATGGGGACACCTTGACGAGGTTTTGTTCCGTCAAGAGGGATATGATATTATACGGTTTGGATGATGGGTGGGATGCATAACATAGACACCCATGACATGGCATTTACTTTACAGTTTCATTATATGATGGTTTATCAGCTTTCATTGGGTTATTATCTGTATGCTGTTATTACTAATCCATGTGCTAGCCCTACTCGGAGTCCTACTGGGCGCGTGTTCTAACACCCTACTTCTACCCTAGCTGACGATGCAGGAGATGGCGGAACGGAAGGGCGAGACGGGAGCCAAGCTTAGAAGCTTGGGGAGGCGGCTACTTAGTTTAATTATTTTATTGTAGAAATGTAAATTGAGTAAATTAGCTTGTCGGAATGTAATAACTTAGATGGCTTGCTATGTTTTAGAGTTTATTTTGGACAGTACAGTTTAATGGCATTTTAGTACTTAAATGGATGTTTCTTCCCTGTTATCTGAAAATTGGTAGGACAGTCTCTATTTTCATTCCGCATTTAAGTTTATATTCCGCGAGCTTACTTTCCACTCGTGAACCGTACTCGTTGACTTAGTTCCACGCATGCGTAGGGTTGGCCAGTTAAGAGCCGGGCTTTAGAAGCTCGGAACTTAACTCGCGTCGTGACGTCCGCGCCCTTTGTCACTTTTATTTTTTTTTTTAAAAAATGTACTCTGATTTTACGGTGAAAAGGGGTGGGCGTTACAGGCGGGTCCCTTGAGCAAGTACTTGGAGAGGAGAAGTAGAGAATAAAAGTTTATGTTTAATGCTATGTTTGAAAATTGAGAAATTTTAGTCACATGTTTGTTTGGATGACTGTATAAGCACTTGATTAGTTTACATTTGTGGTTCATTGTGTTTTCCTCGTTATGGAGTTGTGGTCTGTTGGACGGGAAGCTGTTGCCCCGTTTTGAAAAAAAAAAAAAAAATTGCTACTACTTTTGTACCCGATTATCTGTCGTTTGTGACTTTCTGAGGTTTTTCGTAGATAACGCGCCCGTAACGGGACGGGGCGTTACATAAGCATCTTATATCTCTAGGCCTAACTCAATACGTCTACATGGTCATTTCCAGAAGACAATATGAGAAGTGGCCTGAGCACCTTATTATACATCTCATTATTGTAATTTAAAATGGATAGTAACTCATATAGGAGACTCATATCCATTTCACTTGGAGTTTTTATGGAAAATAGGATAAGATATAAAATACTATCAAAATGTGTTTTATTGTTCTATGTATTATGTTTGATTAATGATTGTATAATTCACTTATCCTTGTTTGTGTGTTTGACAGATACTTCGATACGCCACATATTCGATGAGGAGACTTAACATTACAATACGAGTAAATCAGGTTAAGAGGATCTAGTGCAATGAGTGGTTCCAAAGATCAGATTTAATGAACCGACATACATGCCTGGGTATGATGCACTATTGTGTAAAGTGTTTATTCATACTAACGATGTTTATCGTATATTGCTTATGAGCCATGATGATATTGATACTGCTTCCACGTACCCTTAACTACTGAACTATTATCGGCCCAGGTGTGTCGATTACCAGTCCAAGTGTGTCGATTTGTGTAACACCCCGGATTTTCAAGTTATAAATATTTACGGTAGTTGTCATTTAATTTGTGAATTAACGGATATAGACCTTAGATGGGTAAGGTGTTGGGTCAATTGCCCAATTAAGACTCAACGGCTATGGAATAAGTGTTCAATTTAAAGTAAATGGGTAAGATGCATTCAATTGGGTCAAGGTTGCTATTTGGGTCAAAATGCCCATTTAGAACCCAATGGGTCGTGGTTGACTTGGTTGACCATCAAGTGAGTTCAATATTACTTAATTGGGGCTGATGTAAGCTGGAAATGGAATCAAGTAAATGAGTAGAATTAAAGAGGTGAATTGAGTTGGAAGGGAATCAAGTGATTAACTTGATTTTAAGTGAGTTGAGTGAGTTGAGTTTAAAAGAATTAAAATTGAGTTATGGTGAGTTGAGTGGAAGTCAATGGGACCTCCATCTTAAGTAGGTGAAGTGTGAAGATGAAGGAGTCTTGGTTGTTTCAAAAACCCAAGTCAAACCTAAGGTTACACGTTGGACATGGGAGTTTCATCTCATGGATGAAACCCCCACTTGGATCATTAATGGAGAGATGAGGAGTTTTCTTATTTCAAAATTCAAACCAAGGGTACACGGTGGAGGGGGAGTTTCATCTCATGGATGAAACCCCCAAATGGAATATCAATGGGAAGTGACGGTTTTGGTTGTCCAAGCTAAGACAATACCGTTGGGAGGTGGGAGTTTCACCCCATGGATGAAACCCCCAAATGGGTCATTAATGAGGGAGGTCAATGTTTTGGTGGTTACACAAGGCTACACCGTTGGAGCCTTGGGAGTTTCATCTCATGGATGAAACCCCCAAGTGGAGCACTAAGGAGGGAGGTAAATGAGAATGGGGGTTACAAAGGGGTGTCACCAAAGGACACCACCTTTGGTGGAATTTCATAAAACAAGAAAAGATTAAGGAGCGACATTCTAGACTCTCTCCCTCTCAAGCTCTCTCAAGGCCGAACTCTCTCTCTCTCTCTCAAGCTCTCACTCTCGGCCAAAGGATTAAGAAGGAAGGAGGAAGAAGCTAAAGAAGGAAAGGACCGGAAGAACAAATCAGAGTGAAGGAAAACCGGAGGAGTCGCGGAATCGGTAAGTCCTCGATGAATTTTTATTAAATAAGATGGTGAAGAAAACATGGTCCGGCCATTGCATGGCCAAACCCTAAAATGATACATTAGAACCACCAAGGACCAAAAAAAAAGGATTGGATGAGGTTCGGCCAGGTTGTATGGCCGAACCCCATCAAAGGATCAAGCATGAATGTTTGATATATGCTAAGGAAATTAATGGAAGGACATTAGTTATATTTTAATGGATTTTGAGGGATGAAAATCATAGATATGTGTATGATTTTAAAAGGTTTTTGAAGGGTGTAAATGGATGTGTGTATAAGAACCATCAAAGGACTTAATCTTAGTTGTATGATTTTTAAAAGAAATTAAGGAATCATAACATGGCCAAACCCCATGGAAGTGTGTTGGTAATGGTTATGGGTTTTTGAAGGATGAAATCCATGGAAGATTATTAATATTTTAAAAGGTTTTACATGGAGAAATATTGAATTGGTAACATGTATTTAGATCATGGAAGTAAGGGGGAGTGCTATTGATTTTTGAATAATCCCAAAGGTTATAATGGTGAAGAAACATGGACCATGGGTTCGGCCATACATGGAGAAATATTGTTGGACTTAGGTATTTTTAGATCATGGAAATGATGGAAATGGTGGTAAGTTTAATTGATTTTAAACATGGTAAATGATGATAAAAAATGATGAATCTAAATATATGGTTAAACCCCATGGAGGGAACTTGGTTTATGGACTTAAAAATGGTAATGGATTCAATGGAGAAATTAGAAATTTAGACATCATAGGGTTCGGCCATGGTGTATGGCCGAACCCCATGAACCATTTTATGGGTCATTCATGGACCAATCATGTTAAATGAATAATTATGTAAGGAAATGGAAATAATGGCAATGTTGTAAATATAGGCTAAAATGAAAGATCATGGGTTCGGTCATGGCATATGGCCGAACCCCATGAGGAATATTTTTATGGACTTAGGTGGTTACCAATGTTAGATGATTAATTTATAAGTGAGTAGATTAATGAATCAAGATGACATGATCTTGGATTTAATTTATAAGATGAAGGATTACAAAGAGGGACCAAATCAAGTGAGTGAGGTTCGGCCATGTTGTATGGCCGAACCCGACTAAGGTTGGTTTATGGATATATGTTAAGGGTTTAAATGATTAACTTGGTGATGAATGATTAAAAAATCAAGAGAGGCACTAAAAACCAAGTGAGTGAGGTTCGGCCATGGTGTATGGCCGAACCCCACAAAGTTGTATTTTATGGACTTGGACATTTTTGTAAATCAAATGGGACATGGGATTGATTTGTTGACATGTTTATAAGGTAACGGGACCTCACTAGGGGTGCACGATCGT
Source organism: Chimonanthus praecox (assembly GCA_022113865.1). Classification (NCBI taxonomy): domain Eukaryota; kingdom Viridiplantae; phylum Streptophyta; class Magnoliopsida; order Laurales; family Calycanthaceae; genus Chimonanthus; species Chimonanthus praecox. The sequence goes on along the minus strand of CM039094.1, from coordinate 57,421,379 downwards.
GAGCGGTTTTGCACGATCGTGAGCGGTTTTCGGACGTGAACGCAAGGACACACTAGTGGTCTTTGGTAGGATTCTTACATCATTGAAACCATGAATATGTATTATGTACTTATGATGATTTTATTTCATGTTTGATAAGTTATTTTGGTATCAATCAATATGTTTCAATTATGGAGTTTTAAATGTTATGATTTGTATTTCTACATAGCATGTTGGCATTTGCATCTCATGCATGGCATGGGAGGGATGGAAGGCAACCGAAGACCCACACTCCGTGGGTGTCAGTAAAACATTCGTGGGGGATACCTTGATGAGGAGCTTTCCATCAAGAGGATACTATCTATGAAATGTAACCAGAGATCCACACTCCATCGGGGCGTCCGTAAATCATTCGTGGGGGATACCTTGATGAGGAACTCTCCATCAAGAGGATACTATGTATGAAATGTAACCAGAGATCCACACTCCGTCGAGGCGTCCGTAAATCATTCGTGGGGGATACCTTGATGAGGAGTTTTCCATCAAGAGGATACTGTGTATGAAATGTAACCGGAGATCCACACTCCGTCGGGGAGTCCGTAAAACATTCGTGGGGGATACCTTGATGAGAAGCTTTCAAGAGGATGTTTTGTAATGGGTGGGACTCATTGCATATGATAGCATGGCATGGCATTGAATCGGCATAATTATGATATTTATTATCATGTAAGGTTTCTGGTTTTTATCTGTATGATTGGATCTCTATTATCATACTCTGTTTTGGATACGATGCTTTACAAGTATGGTATGGTATATATCTGGATTTTATATACTAACCCATGTGTTAGCCCTAAGTGGAATACCTGCTGGGCGCGTTGTCTAGCTCCCTACTTCTACCCTAGTTGATGTAACGCCCCCCTTTTTCACTCGCTTTCCTTTCCGAAAATCAGAGTCTATTTTTTTTTATAACATAGAGTGATAGAGAGCGGGACGTTACAGTTATCAGAGCGAACCAAAAACATTGAATCTTTCGGAGTAAATTAATTCGGCCCCTGTGTATTAATTTATTTCGTTGGACTCAGACGGATGATAGCAAAGGAAGTATAGTCAAAACAATTGGATTTATCCAACATAGCAATATAAGATATATTCCCCAGAAACAAGGCAACATCAAGAGTGCTATTTTGGCAATTTTCCCCAAGGACAAGAAAGACAAGTTGTTTGTTTGGCAATTTCCCTAAACTATGAAGAACACGAAAATTTACATAGAAACTAAGTCAACCGATGTTTCCATGACTTAGGAAAATGCCTCCAAAAGGAAGACAAACGCAACAGAACCAATAAGAGGAAGAAGAACATAACGGAGAGGGTCAGGACAGTGCAAACATTCCTGAAGTACCTCCTGAACTACGGGACCTAGTACAAGCAGTAGTCACTTCCATTCTACAACAACTCTTGAGCGGAAATGGGGACACAACCTCCGATGAAACACAGGACCAAAAAGGTCGGGGTGGGGGAGATACTTTTTGCCCTCACAAAAGATTCAAACCCTACTTTTGGAGATCTTCAGCCCTGACTGGTTCCACTAGAAGTTCCTGTTTTCGGTGTGGTCAACAGGGCCATTCAAAAGAGAGTGTCCACAGAGCAAAAGATCTCCTCACTTCAGGGGTTCTCTCCGTCCTTCGGCTCGACTAGCTAAGTCATAAGGATCTGTGGATGGAATGTTGTGCTCGTCAGTAGGTCTGTTCCCATAGCCGACTGCACTCTGCCATACTTTACCGGTGAATCGACCATCTGTCAAACACAATACTCCGAGGAATACCATGCAATCTGATGATATCCCTGATATACCGCCGACCCAAAGTCTTAGATGAGTCTATCATCTTAATAGGAAGAAAATGTGCAGACTTGGTCAGTCAGTCTACCACGACCCATATTGCATCGTTGCACTTTGAAGACCTTGGCAACTCTGTCACGAAATCCATGGAGATGTGCTCCCATTTCCATTTTGTAACGCCCCGCCCTTTCCGAGAATTTCAGAGTCTAATTTTTTTTTTAAGTAATAATAAAACATCGAAAGAGAGCGGGCGGCGTCACGACGCGAGTTAAGTTCAGACTACCCAAGTCTGAACCTTAACTGGCCACCCATGTGTACATGGAATAGACCATGATTATGAATCACACATGGAACTAACATCAACATGCGGAAAAACCTAGATTAATTGCGGAATAAAAAGACTAGATAGCAAGTAACAGTCTCAACCATTAATTAAGATAAATCAACGATCCAAAGGTTATTAACCTAACCAAACCATAGCAAGTAATGAATTATTACATGTCCAACAAAAAGTATTCAAATGACAGTAATATAAAGTAATTCAATCCATCATTCAAGCGCTTAGGCTTGGCTCCCCTCCCTGTCATCGACCTTCTTTTTCCCTTTACTTGTACCTGCAATCTCTTCTGAGGATAGAATTAGGGCGTTAGATCAACGTGCCCAGTAGGTTCCCGAATCAGGGCTACCACAAGTTAGCATATAAAACATGCATATACATCATAATACATGATCATCAAAACAAGTAAAACAATGCTATAAAGTATGCACATGCAATGAGCATCCCCCATCACGTACATTCACAGCCATCACTTGACGTGCCTTGCACCGACAAGGTAAATTACAACACACTTTCATCTCTTCATCATTGACTGATTCATATCACGTATGAGTCCTCCTGGCGGGACTCTCATCGCCTAAGGAGACCATTGTGACTATGATCATCTGTTACTCCTCCTGGTGTGACTTGCACCACCGAGGATGGACGTAACTCATAACTTGAAACACTGTAGGACCTCATTCATAATCCCATGTCTATGCATGAGATGCCAATGCCTGTATGCCATTTGTTAATGCATAATATATCATTTGAAACACATATAATAAAACAAGAGTCTCATAAGAAAAACTGGGGTAAAACTGTGGTTACAAGTAGGTAGGAAACCTACTGAAGAGTCATTTCAGCGTCCGTTCTTTCTTAGGCTTTATCCCGTCACCGCTCGCAGTTGTGCACCGTCACAGAGATCCATCACCTTATTCACATAAATCATGGACCAACTTTAATCCCTTACTTTATTTGATTCCCATTTTTTTGACTCTAAGTCCACCAATTCATGATTGAGTCTCTAACTGATCATAAACCTATGTTCATTAATGATCTTTAACCACGTTACAAGATTATCATAAATCAGCGCTTAACTTAGCCCCTTAGCCTCTTTTTCCATTGATTAAAACACATAAATAATTTAATCCATAACTGGTCCATACACTTAGATCCATTAATGACTTACCAATTGAATCATTAAAATTAGTCCTTTTAATTTAACATAACCACCATTTATCCTACCGGATTAACAGCGACCACTGAAAATACTCAAAACCGTACTCTTCAATTCAGTCGACTGAATCAGGAGTTCAGTCGACTGAATCAGGAGTTAAGTCGACTGAATCACAGATTCAGTCAGCTGACTTTGAATCAGATTGTCTGTTTGTTCTGCCAGTTCAGTTTCAGTCGACTGAAACACCCATTCAGTCGGCTAAAACATGGTTCGTACCCCTTTCATGTAACACCCGCTCCTTTTCTCCGAAAGTCAGAGCCTATTTTTTTTTTTACAGTGACAAAAGGCGCGGACGTCACGACGCGAGTTAAGTTCCGAGTTTCTAAAGCCCGGCCCTTAACTGGCCAACCCTACGCGTGCGTGGAACATAAGTCCACGAGTACGGTTCACGCGTAGAAGTAAGCTCGCGGAACATAAAAATAACAGCAGATGATAATAGAACTATCCTACCAGTTCTTCAGATAGCAGGGAAGAAATACCCAATTAATTACGAAAATGCCATTATATTGTATTATCCAAAATAATACCTAAACATGGCAAACTACCTAAATTATTACATTTCCGACAAGCTAACTATACAAATACATCTTTTCCAAAATAAACGTAAAACAAAATAATTAATCCGCCTCCCCAAGCTCCTAAGCTTGGCTTCCGTCTCGCCCTTCCGTTCCGCCATTTCCTGCATCATCAGCTAGGGTAGAAGTAGGGCGTTAGAACAACGCGCCCAGTAGGACTCCGAGTAGGGCTAGCACATAGATTAGTAATAATAGCATACTAATAATAACCCAATGAAAATTGATAAACCACGTATAGTGAAAATATAAGATGTATGCCATGCCCTGGGTGTCTATGTTATGAATCCCACCCATCATTCCTGCCATATACTGTCATATCCCCCTTGACGGAAAACCTCGTCAAGATATGTCCAACCGCAAAATATCCCCCTTGACGGCAAAGCCTCGTCAAGGTGTCCCCATGCCTGTTCTCGGTCACCCCGATGGAGCATGGACTCCTGTTATCAAAATATCCCCATGCCTGTTTTTCGGTCGCCCCGACGGAGCATGGACTCCGGTTTGTTTATTTTTTTCCGCCCATGCCATGCATGAGATGTAATGCATTATGCTATTATTTATAACTCATAGCCTTAAGATATCATACATAGCCTTAATTTATAATGCATAACCTTAATCATAGTTCATAGCCATTAAATAAAATCCATCTTAAACATAGCATCCATAATTGTAAAAACCCATCATAAGATAAATACCAAAATCAATAAAATATGACAAGAATACCATCACACATCCATGGCTTACAAATAGGTAGGAATCCTACCGAACACCGACTCGGGTCTTTATTTCGTTTTCGTCCGACAATCCAGCTACAGATTCGCGTACCGCTCGCGCTATCCGGTACCTTATTAGATTACCAAATCAATCCAAGTTTTAATCATTTCCAAGCCCGTAAATCATAACTTAGTGGGTTTCTTCATTTTAGCCCATATTTACCATTTTTGCCACTACCCTTCACATAAACAATTTTTCATTAATTCACACCTACTTAAGCCCAAAATTTAATCCACAACTTAGGTCCTTTATTTATTCACTAACCATGACCCAACATGAAACAAAATCAGCCATCTAATTTAATAAAATTTTCCATCATCTAAACACAAACATGGACCCAACCTTAGCTCATACAATGACCTACAAAATGGGTCATGGGTTCGGCCACATACCCTGGCCGAACCCATGATGTCTTGTTCCCCATTTTTTTTTCTTGGGTCCACTGTTACATTTTAGATCCATCAATAATCCCTCCTTGAGGGGTTTACATCATGCAACTAAACCATATTCTTAGCCCCCATTTGGATCATTACTTTTGTTCATTTGAAACCCAAAATTCATCAACACATTATCCTTTAAACCCCACCATTTAATCATCATTTCATCACCATAGGGTTCGGCCATATACCATGGCCGAACCCATGGTTCATGATTCATCATTCATTGCTCCATAATACCTATATTCACCCAAAATATTAAATCCGCCCATCTTCCCATTTTCCATGGCTGTTTAAACCCTAAGACCCTAGCTAATTTCACACATAACAACCTAGGGTTCGGCCCCATGGCCGAACCCATGGTTCACAATTCCTTCTCTTTTATGCCTTCTTAATGCCATAAAATCCCATTGCATTTTTCATCATAAAACCCTTTTAATACTCATCCCCATTCATTCATTTACAACCCAAAAATCCATTAGCCACCTTCATTATCTTCCATTCATTAATCCTAACCATTTTACATCAAATGGATAATCACCCACCATGGGGTTCGGCCATACTATATGGCCGAACCCTATGGCCCATGATTCTTATTTCCAAGTACCCAATTCCATGTTCAATTCAATCAATCACACAATGCACACAATATATTTCTCCAATTTCTTACCCTAACCCTAATTCACCCATTTAGGGTTTTCTCCATCTTCCACCCTTCCATTTAATGCATCTAAATTCCATAGTATAAAATCACCTATCCACCATTTATTTCACAAAAATAAATTCCATTTCTTAGACCCTAAAATTCAAAATTCTTTTATTTAAGAAATACTCACTATCCGACGTCTCCTCCGATTTCTGCCGCTCCCGTCGGTCTCCTTAGCCTCCTCTCTCCTTCCTCTTGATCTTTGATAGGTCAAGATCTTTGATCAAGGGTGGCAACTCCCAACCCTAGAATCGGCCATGTTAGGTTTGAATTGAGAGAGGAAAAGAGGAAAGATGATGAGAGGAAGATGATAACCCTTTACCTTAGAGTGATTTCTCTCAAAATTCCACTTCTTTCTTCTCTCCTTCTCTTCTCTTTTCCTTAACTCTCTTTCTCTCCTTCACTTGGATGTAGGGGACGACCATGGGAGAGTGAAAATGGAGAGAGTTGAATGAAAATAGAATGGGAAAAGACATCAAGCCTTATCTTTTTTTTACTTTACATTAACTACCTTCACCAACCTTAAGATATTTTTGAGATATTTAAGTTGCTTTATGGCTTACAACTCCACTCCTCTAAGTCCCAACGTGTTTAACATTTTGAGGTGGGGTAGCTTGGTCTCCATTTGACCAATCTAACCCCATTTAGCCACCAACTTGTTAATTTAAGTATTTAATTAATTTGGTAATTAATCTTAGGTTACTTCATTTTTTATTTATCCTAATTCCCATTATTCCACCCATGGTTGACCAAGTCAACCATGGTGGCCGGCCCCACCAATCATTGGCCCACACACCACCTCACTTGATGAGGTGGAGGTGGGTCCCACTTGGCCACACCACCATTGTTTAATTCCAAATTACTTAGGGTGATTAAATTTCACTAAGCCCACTCTAAATGGATCACCATTGGGCCCATGGCCCAATTACATTTCCATCCAGCCCATTTACCTTAGAGCATAACCATCTTGACCCATTAGGTCTCAAATGGGTATTTGACCCCATTTGACCATTCTTGACCCATTTAAATAAATATAAATCCAAACCATAGTCTATTGGGCCACACTTGGGCCTTTATCCAATTTTGGCCCATTTACCATTTACTCCACCAATTTTCTAATTTCCATCATTAAAATAAATAATACTCACATTTATATTAATTCCAAAATTCCAAGACCTTACATTTCAATCGACTGAATCACAGATTCAGTCGGCTGACTTTGTATTAGGTCATCTGTTTGTTCTACCAGTTCATTTTCAGTCGACTGAATCCCTTATTCAGTCGGTTGGAACTCCCAGAAACTCGTTTTTGATTCGTCTATTATCAGTTCAGTCGACTTAATCTCTAATTCAGTCGGCTGACTGTTTGTCAGTCCTTTCCATCTTTTAAACCACTGATTTAGATCATAAGAACTTCAGCCTTTTCTGACATTCAGATACAGGTTTATAATCCTTTCAATAATATGTATTTGATTCTTAAATCAAACCCAAAAATCAGTCCATAAAACCCATGGTTTTCATGTTTCCAAAACATGAAAACCAAGCAATCTTTCACATGGGGTTCGGCCCTTCATGGTGACCGAACCCAATGGTCATCTTTATCATTTCTAAACCTCCATTAATCAAGGTTAAAACCTTGGTATATTCAGCCAAAACCATGGCCCAATACACACCCATTTTATTAATCCAAAAGTCCATGAAACACTTACCAAATTCCAAGCTCTTCCTATTGCCTTTGCTCCTTGCCTTCTTCCTTTTATTTCTTCCTTTCTTCCTTAATTCCTTGCTGGTTTAAGCTTGAATAATTGGTGCCAAAAACCTCTGCTGTTCCACTTAAGAAAACGAATTGGAGAGAGGGAGAGAGAGATGGAGAATCTTGGCTTTTCAATGGTGAAAAACGGCCAAGATTGTGTTTGTTTCCTTTAATAATTCAGCCCTCAAAACCCCTCCACTTCCTCATCAATTCTTGTCTAAACCAATGGGACACTTGCTGCCAACAAATGCACCCATTGGCATTCCAACGTTGAAGGCTTGGGGTTTCCAAATGGAATAGAAACCCCCATATTCCCATTTAATGTTTTGCATGAAACTCACCATAACAAGTCCCCATCGTGTGGGACTTGTTTTGGGTTTGTTTGAGATCACAACACCTCCTCATATTCCACTTAACTCACTGAATTTACAGCCCATTTGACTTCCACTTTGACTCACTCAACTCAATGGCTTAATTCACCATATTAAACACCATATATTAATTACACTTGAGTCAACTCATTCTTAATTCAAATTAAATAAAATCAGTTCCACTTAACCTGATTTAACTCACCATTGAACTCATTTGTGGGCCCACACGGTCGGCTGTGGTCAACAAAGTCAACCCGACCCGTTGGGTCCCCTTTATCTCCTTGACCCGTTTTTTGACTCCATGACCCAATTATGGGTATTTTGGTCATTTGTAACTGGTTTTTACATATGGGTCAGGCCTACCCATTTTTCCTCCACTTGATTTCTAATCAAATCAGCCTAACCACATTTAATTTAAATTCACAAAATGGTCAAATAATCCAGTAAGACCCGATGGGTCCCATTTGGCCCCTTTGACCCATTTAGCCATTTTTGACCCAAATGATGAAAATTACCCATCCAATCAAACTTAACATTCATAATGTGCTCATATGATTTTAATTTGAGCAATGGGCCCCACTATTTCCTTACTTAACATCACAAAACAATTAATTTAACAACTCAGGGGCATTTTCGTAATTTTCCACTTCATTGAGAAATTGGGGTGTTACACATTTTGGCACTAGTAAGGGTTTGAGTAACCCTGGTAGCTTCTGATGTTCCGTCTTAACCTGCTGACACGTTAAGCAATGAGCCACAAATTCTGTCATATCCCTTTTGAGTCCGTGCCACCAGTAGTGTCTCTTCAGGTCGTGATACATCTTGGTGCTACCCGGATGAATAGAGAGTTTGGTCTGATGTGCCTCAATCAGTAACTCTTTTCTGCAGCTCTTAGGCACATATATCCTTCCTCGGAATACAAGACCCTGTCTTGGTCGTAACTCCCATTCCGGTATGACTTCACCAGTAGACAACTTGGCCCATATCTCCTCTACTTCTGGGTCTATCAGCTGTTCCTGTTCAATCTCAGTAACCATGTTGGACCGTATGATCAAATTGTACATACTCCCATAGTTATTGATATATAAATTGAACTCTCGAATGGTATTCAGCATCTCCCATTCTGTCCTGATCAAACATGTCACAGATGCATGTGATATACGGCTGAGGGCATCTGTCACCTTGTTCGCCTTGCCAGGGTGATAACGAAGTACAAACTCATAATCCTGCAGATATTCCATCCATCTGCGCTGCCTCAAGTTGAGCTCTTTCTGATCAAACAAGTACTTCAAGCTCTTATGATCTGAAAACACTTCAAATTTCTCCATATAGATAATGTCTCCTGCTTTTGAGTGCGAAGACCACTGCGGCTAGTTCAAGATCGTGCGTAGGATAGAGGCGTTCATGAATTTTCAATTGTCTTGAACTATAAGCCACTACACAATGAGTTTGACTGAGAACGCACCCAAGTCCTTCTCCTGAAGCATCGCATTGTACTTCATAACCCTTGCCTCTTTCCGGCAAAATTAAGATAGGTGCAGTTGTAAGTCTATTCTTCAGCTCTTCAAATCTCTGGTTGCACACGTTTGACTTCTCAAATTTGACTCCTTTCTGAGTGAGTCGGGTAAGTGGAGATGCAATCTTGGAGAAGTCCATGATAAACTTCCTGTAGTAACCAGCCAATCCTAAGAAGCTACGGTTCTTAGCTGGGTCCACAGCTATACCTTCTGCTGATATGACATGTCCCAAGAAGTTAACCTTGGGTAGCCAGAATTCACACTTGCTGGCTTTAGCATATAACCTGTTCTTCCTTAAAGTGTCCAGGACTATCCACAGGTGCTCAGCATGTTCTTCTTGAGTTTTGGAATAAATCAAAATGTCATCAATAAATACAATGACAAATTGGTCCAAGTAAGGACGGAAAATCCTGTTCATTAGATCCATGACTATTGCCGGTACATTGGTGAGTCCAAACGGCACGACTACAAACTCATATAGTCCATAACGCGTTTTGAAGGTTGTATTTTCTTTATCCTCCTCCCTAACCCGGATTTGATGGTATCCGAACATCAGGTCAATCTTAAAGAAGTGACTGGAACCTCTAAGTTGATCAAATAGGTCATCGATCCTGGGTAGAGGGTACTTGTTTCTGACCGTCAGCTGATTCAGTTTTTTATAATCCACACACATACGGAGTGAACAATCCTTCTTCTTCACAAATAAAACCGGAGCTCCCCAAGCCGATGTATTGTTCCGGATGCAACCTAGTCTGAGCAGTTCATCAATTTGCTTCTTTAGCTCGGACATCTCTTGTAACGCCCTGTCCTTTCCGGGATTCAGAGTCTAAATTTTTTTTTTAAATAATATAGTAAAGCCGGAAGAGGGCGGACGAAGTCATGACGCGATTTAAGTTCGGACTTCCAAAGTCCGACCCTTAACTGACCACCCATGTGTGCATGGACTAAACCCATGATAAATAATACACACATGGAACTAAATTAAATCATGCGGAACATACTATACTGATTGCGGAATATCTTCAATCCTAAGACAACCATTCATTTTAGATAGCAAAGCACATGTTATATTTACAATAACTTAAATCATATAACCATCATCAAACTATAATTCAAACCATAGCAAACTTACTAACTATTACATGTCCACATAATAAGTGTATCCAAACAATAGTAATTAAAATTCCAATCCAACACCCAAGCACTTAAGCTTGGCTTTCCTCGCAGTCCTCGACCTTCTCTTTTCCTTTCCCTTTTTCTGCATTATCCTCTAAGGATAGAAATAGGGCGTTAGATCAACGCGTCCAGTAGGTTTTTCGATTAGGGCTACCACATGATTAGTATATAAAAACATGCATATATCATAATATATGATCATTAAAAACATATAAAATCAATGCTATGTATGTATGTGCAAATGTAATGAGTCCCACCCATCACAAGTATACATAGCTATCACTTGACGGGACTCTCACGTCAAGGTAATCCACGGTACTCCTCATTTCCTATGAATAGGACTCTCATCATTAAGTTATTCCTCCTGGCGGGACTCTCATCGCCTAAGGAGGCCCCACAGATGCATCACGGGCATACCGATGGAGTGTGGGCTCTAGTTTCCATAATCATCACCCAATGCCATGCATGAGATGTCAATGAATATATGTCATTTGTAAATATATCTCAACATTCAAAACCCATTTGAAACATAAAACAATAACAACATAACTCATAAAAACCATGATAAAACCCAATATAACAGTGGTTACAAGTAGGTAGGAAACCTAAAGAAAAGTTCACTTAAATGTCCTTCTTCTTAAGCGTCACCCGATCACAACTCGTACGCCGTTCAAGTTCCATTACCTTGTTCATATGACAGCAAGTTAATAACTTAACCTTTTAATTTCTTATCAAGTCTAGATCCCATAAACCATCTTGTGGGGTTCGGCCATACCATGGCCGAACCTCACCTTCTTTGGATTTAATTTTTTTTCATTTGATAAACACTTAAACACTTCACATTTCAAAACATGTCTTGGTAGGGTTCGGCCATACAACATGGCCGAACCTTATCACTTTGGTTTTGACCCTCTTTTCAAGTCCTTTGATCAATTCCTTCATATTACAATTTGACTTGTATTTACGGTTTTGCCATTGGCCTAACCAATGTTTAGTTTTTGCTAATAATCCAAGTCCATATAACCCATCTACCTTAGTGGGGTTCGGCCATACTACTTGGCTGAACCTCACCATAATGATTTTGTCTTTTTTTCCATCATATATAATGGCTGATTATTTACTTATCACTAAGTCCAAAATAAGCATATATGATTGCTTAATCCAAATGCCCATTCAAGGGTCCATTTATCCCATAAAATGGTCCATGGGGTTCGGCCATACACATGGCTGAACCCTATGGTTCTCTTTGGCTCAATCCTTCCATCCTTGTGCATGGTTCATACACATATCTTAATCATAAAAATAATATGATTCAGCCATACATTGGCCGAGCCTACACATTAACCTTAACTCCATTTAAATCACATATACACCCCATAATATTGTATGGTTTTTATCTCTCAAAAACCATCACAAATAACCATACACTTATCAAATCTTTTCATGGGGTTCGGCCATCCAAAGTGGCCGAACCCTATGCTTCAAGTTTCTATCCTTTTTAAATCTTATCATCATAATTTAGACCATTGATTAATTCGGCCATAACATATATTTTGTGTCTCATTAAAACATGTAAAAATCTCCATGGTTTTGCATGGTTTTTAGCCTTCCAAAAACCATCAACCTAACCAACTCTTTTCATGGGGTTCGGCCATCCAAAGTGGCCGAACCCTATGATCCACTTTTTATCCTTTTTATGAAGCACCATCCAAGGTTTTAAACCCTTGATGGATTCAGCCATCCATGGCCAAATCATGCTCCCTTTTACCAATTCATTTAACTAAATTCTTATGTAAACACTTACCAATTTCCTTTGCTTTTCTTCTCTCCTTTTGATCCTTGCTTTCTTCCTTCTTGCTCCCTTAGTCTTTAACTGATTGTAAGCTTGAACAATGGTGAAAACACCAAAGGATAATTCGGCCAAGAGGATGGGTTTTTGAGAGAGGGAGAGAAATGAAAGTTCCAAGCTTATTGAGATGTAAAATTCAGCCATATGGTGTATTGCAACCCTTTTGTATATCAGCCCCTTAAACCTCTCATTTGCCCTCATAAATATTGGTCTAACCAAGGAGTCATTTGATACCAACCAAGGCACCCCTTGGCACTCCCAACGTTGGGCTTTAAGATGGAAACCCTCCATATTCCCAATTCAAAACTTATCCCATTCCATTTAAAGTCCATGCATGAATCATAACTCCCAAGCCACCAACGTGTGGGACTTATTTTTGTGATATTTAAGACCAAGACAACTCCTTACCTCCTCATTTGACTCAATAGATTTCAAGGTCTCTTTGGTTTCCAACTTAACTCATCCAACTCATTAGCTCAACTCACCACATTTAATACCATTCATTTATTGCACTTGAGTAAACTCCATTGCTTAATTCAAATCCAACTCACTTCATCCCTAAGTCAACCTGATTTGACTCATCCTTTGAGCTCACATGAGGGTCCACATGGTCAACCATGGTCAACATGGTCAACTCGACCCATTGGGTCCCCATTTTAGCTCATTGACCCAATTGGCGCCATGACCCATTTATGGGTGGTTTAGCCATTTGAATGTGGTTTACACACTTGCATCAAGCCTACCCATTTATCCTTTATTTAATTCCAAATCAATTCAGCCTAACTCAATTAAAATTGGGCTCACCCAATGGTCAAATAAGTCCATCTTGACCCATTGGGTCCCAATTGGGTCCTTTGACCCAAATAACCATCTTGACCAAATTAGATGTACAATACCCATTTAATTTAATTTGATCCTTATAATATGCACATTGGGTCTTAATTTGAACAATGGGCCCCATCATTTTCTCATCTACAATCATAACCTTCTAATTTACCATTCCAATGGCATTTTTGTAAATATGCATATCTTTGAAAAATCGGGGTGTTACATCTCTGCTGGTGTCATCCGGTAGTGTGGTAATGACACTAGTACAGTGCCAGGGTACAGTTTGATTTCAAATTAATATCCCTCATGGGAGGCAAGCTAGGGAGTTCTGTTGGGAATACATCTGCATAGTCCTTTACTTTGGCAAAGTTCAGCCACCGGTGCCTTGTTGATTCTGATACTACTCAATACTAGATGAGTCAACCCTTCATGCAATCTGTTTTGTTTGTCAGTATGCACCACATGTTGTTTTCCCTCGGGTGACCAAAATGTCACCCTGCGGCGATAGCAATCAATGTTGGCCTGAAAGCTAGCCAACCAGTCCATACCGAAGATAATATCGTACTCTATCATATCGAGTACTAAATAGTTGAACTTAAATTTGAGTCCAGCGAGTTCAGTATTCACTGTTGTGCATATAAGCCCCAATAATGTGTCTCCGACGGGGGATACAACGGTGAGTGATGTGGACAGTTTTTGTATTAAAGTTCCAGTTGCAGATATGAATGCAACAGATATGAAAGAGTGGGATGCTCCAGAATCAAATAAAGCAAAGGCGTAGGAACTACTGACTACCGCCATACCTTGAATCACAAAGTGATCCTCTACTGCTGGAAGAGCTAAGGTAAGTAATAGTCCAGATCCTGTAGGCACCAGTCCCGCCTGGTTAAATGTCCTACCTTTTCGTGAGGTAGCTGGTCTAACTGGTGGGCGAGATGAACCTCTGAAATAAGAGGGTTTGTTGAGTTGTGGGCATTCCCTCTTAAAATGGCCGGCTGATCACAATGAAAACAGTTTTTCACCCCTCTAGGAGACTGAGTGACTGATGCAGATGGGGAGGGATGATTGGGACGAAAGCCCCCTGTTGACCCAGTGGATAGTGAGGGTCTGCTAAAGTTCGGTCGGAACTTCTTGTTGGGCTAAAACTGTACCCCTCCCACTCTGAGCTATGCGGTTGTCAAAACGCACTAACTCAGCCATCTCTTGCTCTGCTATAGTGGCTCTGCTGACCACCTCTACCAATGTAGCTGCCTTGAATATGGTTACCTTGGCCCTAATGTTTGGCCGAAGGCCCCGCTCAAACTTGCGTGCACTCCGATACTCTATATCCACCATATAGAATGCATAGCAAGACAAGCTGAGAAACTCCTGGTGATACTCTGCCACCATCATGGTACCTTGTATCAAAGATAGAAAAGCTTGAGTCTGACACTCCTTCTCCTCCTCAGGGAAATAATGGTCCAAGAAGGTAGCTGAGAACTGATCCCAAGTCATCACAGTCCTCTCTCCTTTCGGAAGAAGTGCTTGTTGCTTCTCTATCACCTCCCACCATTTACCGGCATCATCGATCAGTTGTGACGTGGCCAGTAAAATCTTGTCAGCATGTCTCAAAATCTTGAGTAGGGTCAGGATCTAAGTGATCTTCTTCAGCCAATTTTCTGCTCCAACAGCCCCTTCTCTCCCTTTGACGTAAGGAGAGCGTTGTTGCTGGAAGTCCCTGACCATGTTTCTGTCATTGGTTTCGTTGGTGGTTCCATGCCCGTTCAAGTCGTGTTGAAGCACCGAAGTGACCACCGCTTAAACCAAGTTTGTAGTTCAGGAGGCACCACCGGTACATTCACGCTTCTTTGTTCCTCCTCCTCCTGGTGGGATGGCTATTCTTCCTCTTCATGTCGAGATTGTCATTTCTCCTCTTCATGTTTAGATTTTTCTACCTCCTTTTCCTTCTCTCTGGTTTTGTCGGGTATTTCTCTTTGGAGGCATTTTTCCCTAAGCCATTGAAAAATATCAAGACTTAGTTTTCATCGTAAAGTTTGTATTTTCCTATTTTTGGGGAAATTTCCAAATAAGCATTCTTGATTTTTCTTTGTTTTTGGGGAATATATCCTATTTTGCTATGTTTGATAAATCCAATTATTTTGACCGTACTTCCTTTGCTATCATCCATTGTTGTTCTCAGATTGAATGTTCCGTCTGAGTCTAACGAAGTAAATTAATGCACGGCGCCGGATTAATTTAGTCCGAAAGATTCAATCTTTTTGGTTCGCTAAGGTTGTATGTAGGGACTTGGACATTATTGTAAATCAAATGAGACATGATTTAATTGATTGATATATTATAAGGTAATGGGACCTCACCAGGTGTGTACTATCGTGAGCGGTTACCGGAGGAAAGCGCAAGGACACGTTACTGGTCTTTGGTAGGATTCCACCTCTTTGAAACCATGGGTTTATGTACAATGTTTTTATCTTTTTGATGAAATTACGTTGTAAAATATATGTTTCAAATGTGAGTTTTAATACTATGTTTACAATATAAAATAGCATGTGTTTCATTAACATCTCATGCATGGCATGGGGTGAAGGATATGTAACCGGAGGGGCCACACTCCGTCGGGGCGTCAGAAAAACCTATGTGGGATACCTTGATTTGCATTTCCATCAAGAAGAAATCGGAGGGCCACAATCCGTCGGGGTGTCCGAAAGACCTATGTGGGGGTACTTATATGTACTTGTGATGGGTGAGACACATTGCATTTGACATCATGACATGGCATAGTTTATATAGTTTTTGACATTATGATATTATTATATATGTTTTGTACTAACCATGTGTTAGCCCTAAATGGAATACCTACTGGGTGCATTCTTCTAACGCCCTACTTCTACCCTAGTGGATGATATAGGAAACGAGGGAAACGATGCCACGAAAAGGGCCAAGCATAGGAGCTTGGATGCTTTTTGTTTTTATTTTGCTTAAGTTACCTATGGACTTGTAATTTGAGTAACTAGACTTCGGGCATATAATAATTTAGATAATTTTCTATAGTTGGATGTTTATTGGATAATTTTTTTATGTTAATTATGATTAAAGACTTGACGTACTTTGCTATCTAAAATGGAATATAAGTAAGTTCTATTATAATTCCGCAGTTACGATTTAATCTGCATGTTTATTATTATGTGTGAACCGTTTTCATGGACTTAGTCCATGCACACATAGGGTTAGCCAGTTAAGGGTCGGACTTTAGAAGTTCGGACTTAGTTCGTCGTAACGTCCCGCTCTTGCTCACTCTGTTATTATTTTTTTTAAAAAAATAGATTCTGATTTATGGAAAGCATAGTGAAAAAGGGCGGGGCATTACAAAGAATTTGGAAATGTGTGTTAGGAAAAGAAGTAGGTTTATATGAATTGTTTGGGATTTGAAAGTTCCATTGGGTGTTGGAACAACATGATTGACCTTAGAGGAGGAGGAGGAGGAGGAGAGAGAGAGAGGGGGGAGGGGAATAGGTCAATCCAAATTCATTGGTCCTCTTTAAATTTACTCGGTTGATTAGTTTAAGCGCAACGGATATATCAATCAAGTCAGTGTGTATTTGCAAATACGATTAAACAATCAGCACAAGAAATTAGCTCTAACACCACAAGCACAAGGACACAAGATATATAGCGATTCGGTTCGCCAACCTACATTCACTGTTAGCACTAGCTCAACCTTCAGTTATCCCCAAATTCACTAAGTGGGGACTTACACCCTCACAGTTAGAGTATGAATTCCACCTCACTCAATTGGCTGGAAATTTTACCCACCACATGTGCCAGAGATGACGTTTTAGAGTTTTTATAGTGGTTCCGGAACCAGACTTCCTTAATCCACGTTCGGGTCAAAGATTTTAAAGATAAAATTAAAACCAAGAAGCACTTGCCTTCGACGCTCTTTCTCGCTGATGTGTGTTTCTTGAAGATCCTACCCACTGAGTGCCGAAGTTTCTCTTTGTATTTGTAATACCCTGACCCGAACTAGGCTTAATTAATATGATTTATTCTAATAATCATAGTTTAACCTGTTAATCGTGAAGATTACAATTAGGGCTTTGTAAAAAGTCGGTTTGGCCTAATCAGAGCTCGATAGCTCGATGATCCAACTCATCTAAGTTGAAAGGGCAAAATGGTAATTTACCATTGTCAATTGTTATTTTATTGTTTATTCAATTGTTTGGTTATTGTTTAAGTAAGATTGATTTCCTTAATTAAGGATTTAAATTCTAAAATTTATAAGTATTTTATTATTTTTTTTTTTTTTGAAAATGTTATTAAAAACCCCATAAAGATCCTGAAAAATTGTGAAATAATATTTTTAAACAATTTTAAAAGTAAGAAAATTTTAAGAAAATATGTGTTTCAGATTTTGTTTTAACTCATTGTTTTATGTTTTCAAATTTTGAAAATAAAGGCTTAAGCCCTTTAAAAAATATAAATTAAATTAAGGGAATAATGATAAAATGTGAATTTCGTTTAAATCAATAAAATTTTGATAAATATGAATCTCCAAAATTTATGATATGTAGAGTTTATAAAACCAACATTTTAGTTAGGATGGATTAAATTAATTTAGTTAGATAAAAATTTTAATTAGTTAAAATTTAAAAATGAAATAAACTGGAGATATATGCAAATAAATTTGAAGGACTAAAATGCAAATTATTTCAAATCATTGAACCACCTAGGTGGTCGTTGAAGCTGCTACTTCAACATCGACTCATGCAAGCTACGGACGTAGCTTGCAGAGATGTGTGTTCTTCCCATGGCCTTGATTAAAGGCCTACCACCCTACCACCCTTTGGCTATAAATTCAGGCATTTTCCGCTAGGATTCTCCACTGAATTTTCAAAAAGAAAACCACTGCTTCTTTATATGTTTTTCACCGTTGGTTTGAGTTGGAAGATTTTTTCCAGTTGCTGAAACTCTATCCAATTTATAAAGTGAAGGTAATATTTAGATTTAATTTCAAATTCTAATCACTTTAGGATCAAACAGAACTAAATTTGATTAAGATTTGAGTGTCAAAATTGATTTTGAAGTTTAATGGAAAACATGAATTTTCATGTGTTTCACTGAATTTTTTGTTAAAATCTGATTTTTTTAATCAGTATTAATGTTCCAATTGATTCCCAGTGTAAAGAGAACTTATTGAAGAGTTCATCTGACCAGAAGGGTGTGAAAACGAATCCAGAAAACCCACTATTTCTGGTTTGGTAATTCACACAGTCCCTCCCGGCACTGCTCTATTGCAGGTGACAGAGGAAGAAGACGACTCTCGGAAGATCCGAGAATCGGCCTTTAGAAGTTTCGAAGATAAGACTTCGGAAGTTCCGAAGCCCTTAGAGGCCAAATATTTCTTTCTGCCTCTGTTGTTTAGACCCTGATACTCCGAGACTCCCTTGGACATTCCGAAACTATTCGGAAGTTTTGAGCAGACCTTGCCAGGTTCCGAGACAAACAGAGACCTACTGATTTTCCTGTTTTCTTCGCTTCTGTTCGGAAGCAGGCTCGGAAGATCGGAGACCTAAACTTCGGATGTTCTGAAGAATATAACCCAAGTTCCGAAGGCTCTGTAAAGCCCAGATTTAGGCAGTGGCTCAGAAATTCCGAAGCCAGTACTTGGTTCCGAGGCATGTTTCGAGGAACCTAAAACTAGTTTTTGAAACTTAGTCTAAGTTAGAATTCTATGTTAAAACTTAGACCCTTGGTTTCAATGTATGTTTATACCATTGTGATAATTAAAAGAGATACTCTCTTTGGTACTATTATATAAATCTATATTATGTATTCACTTTCAGGACGATACTTTTTATCTGTGGTGCAGTGGAAACGCAACCCGGTAGCTATCAGTAGCTATGAGATTAACGTCACTGCTAGGTAGAAAAGAAGGGTTCCGACACTGAGTCATCTCTAAGCCTAACTCGCTATATGAGTAGTAGCCTAAGTTGTAATGACCCGTCCCGAATTTTCAAATTTTCGAAGAGATTTTCGGATCTCTGAGTTTCTTTAGGGACCTTGGTTGCAGTGAAGAGAGTGTCGGCGCCGTGGTGGGCCCAGTTTACCTGTCTTCGAGTTTGGGAACTCAAAGGGAATTTTGGTAATTTTATAATTATTGTGTATTGTCATGAAAACTTGTTCAAAAGTCACACGCTTTCTCGCCCGAGATACTTCGGATTCTTTCTTCGAACATTTCTTCTACTCTTTTGAAAAGATTTAATAAAACAAAAAAAACGTGTAGTTGCTCACACTAAGCATAAACCTGAAACCCTAAACCTTATAAGGTTATTTCCGCGACACTGTAGCCGCTCATGCTATAGTGCCGCCGCTCCCCCCAAGCCTGGTCTTCATCTTCTTCTTCTTCCCGGCATTTTCTCGGTAACCCTCCTCCTTTCCCTCCTCTCTCTCCGCTTCTTCTTGTTTCTTTCTCTACCTCCGACCGACCCATCTTCGTTTTTCCCCTATTTTTTTTCCTTTCTTCGATTTTCGGGATTTCTTTCGGTTTTCCCGATTTTTCTTCCCTTCTCCTTTCTTCGTTTTTTTTTTCCACGCCTTCTCTTGATTTTCCCATTTCTGTTTCTTTTCCTTTCTTAGATTTCCTTGCTTTGCTCGGTTTTCGCTTGGTTCCTCTTTCATTTCCTTCTTTTTCTCTACTTTTCAATGATTTCTTTTATTTTCCCTCTTTTTCCCCTTTGCTGGATTTTCTTGGATTTTCTCCCCTTTCCATCCGACTCAGTCGAGTTTCGTTCTGAGTCAACCCGGCCCTTGGGTTGGAGTGGCGATCCAGCCAGTCGGCCCACTGGCCCAGACCCGACCTGACCCAAACTTAGTCCTGCCCAACCAGGCCCAGACCTGGTCCGGCCCACGTCTGGCTGGCCCACATCTTTGGCCCAATCCACCTTGGCCCAGTTTCCAGACCCGGCCCTTTTCAAAACCTGTTTTAAAGCCCAACCCATTTTTTAGACCCAGCCCAGTTAGGCCAGTTTTGGGGCCCGACCCAGTTAGGCCCATTTTGGCGCCCGGCCCAGTTTTAGGCCCGTTTTCTCCTCACCCTCTTTTGGACCCATTTTGTCTTAATTACTCATCTGTTCTTCCTTGTTTCAACATATTGAACTCCCCTCAGCCCAATAAGTCGCTTACACGCTTTGGACTTTCGACTTCACATACGGTGAGGGGACTTATCACAAATTTAACATGCATTGCATATATCAAATATATATTCTGGACATGAAGTGATCCGAATGGAACCCTCTATTTATTAAGCCACTCGGTAAGGGTGAACCGATGTCATTGTGAGGAACTTTAATTAGATAAATTAATATTGAATATGATACTTGGAATATATTGATGATGCTTTGAGTGTCTATCTATAAGAGGCAAAGCTAATATGTGGTATGTTTTATTCCTTCACTGGGTTGTGTTGTCTTCCCTTACCTTTCAGGTACCCCGATCGCAGAGGGGCCAGCGGGTCCCTTGAGCAAGTACCTGGAGAAGAGAAGTAGAGAATAGAAGTTTATGTTTATGCTATGTTTGAAAATTGAGAAATTTTAGTCACATGTTTGTTTGGATGATTGTAGAACCACTTGATTAGTTTACATTTGTGGTTCGTTGTGTTTTCCTAGTTATGGACTTGTGGTCTGTTGAATGGAAAGCAATTACCCAGGTTTTTGGGAAAAAAAAAAAATTTGCTACTACTTTGTACCCGATTATCTGTCGTTTGTGACTTTCTGAGGTTTTTCAGAGATAACGCGCTCGTAACGGGACGGGGCGTTACAGTTGGTATCAGAGCTCGGTTCAACTCTTGAACTGTGCATGGGTTAGAGATGGATGAGATGACAGCTAGAGATTAGATTCATCCCTTGTGTGGTAGGGTAGATGGAACCGAGTTCTTGGGTAACGCGTACCTTGAAATAGTATGTTTG
Organism: Chimonanthus praecox; assembly: GCA_022113865.1. Classification (NCBI taxonomy): domain Eukaryota; kingdom Viridiplantae; phylum Streptophyta; class Magnoliopsida; order Laurales; family Calycanthaceae; genus Chimonanthus; species Chimonanthus praecox. Next base: position 57,400,064 of record CM039094.1, on the reverse strand, counting down.
AGATATGTACTATTTTGGATTTTCACTTGTTAAGGTGTCTGACCTTCAGTATCTTTATGAAACAGAGTTGTCGAGATACAACACCTGTTCGAATGGGGGAGGCCGTGGTAACGGCGATGCAGGTGCGACTAGGGTTCCTCCAAAAGGGGGGGGGGGGGGGGGGGGACCAGTGGTCAGGACGGACTGGAGAGTTCGACAGAGACGTCAGATTTGAGACCCAGACCTGCTTAGGAGCCCATCAACCAGGGACAGCTGATGGAGATGTTCGTTGGGATGGTGACCAACTTTGAGAGAGCCATGGACAGGACGGTGGAGAGGACTGTACAGACCTTGTTGGAGCGGCAGCCAGTACCTCCTCCGCCTCCACCTCCACCTCCACCTCCACCTCCACCTCCACCTCCGCCACCACCTCCGCCACCACCTTCACCTCCGCCCACCTCCACCTCCACCTCCACCTCCGCCACCACCTCCGCCACCACCTTCACCTCCACCTCCACCTCCACCTCCACCTCCGCCACCACCTCCGCCACCACCTTCACCTCCGCCATCACCTCCACCACCATCTCCACCTGGCGAGGTCTACTGCGAGACTAGAGAGATGGTTGCATTGAGGGAGTTAAAGCACCATTACCCCCGTGTACTCAGAGGAGGGCCTGACCCAATCGCAGTAGAGGACTGGATCGATGAGACCGGCAATCTCCTAGATACGCTGGCCGTCAGGGAGGGAGACCTGCGGGTGACCTTGGCCAAACATCACCTCACGGGAAAGGCAACCCGTTGGTAGACCAGAAGCCCCTCCGAGCCACAGCCTTGAGGGATTGGGACATCTTTCACCAAGTGTTTCTAGCTAAGTATTTTCCATCAGTAGTCAAGGAAGCTAACAGCATTGAGTTCGCGAACCAAATACAGGGTGATGACACATTTATTCAGTATGAGGCCAAGTTCTCTGAATTTTGTCGCTTCGCGCCAGAGATGATTGCGACTGATCTGTTGAAAACACGTCGTTTTGAGTAAGGCCTTCATCCAATAGTCACCCATGTAGTGGTTATTGCAAGGAGCACTACCTATGCTGAAGTGGTGCAGAGGGCAATCTTGGCAGAGAGCACCGCCCTTCAGAACAGCGAGATGGTTTATCAACCGACATCGATTTTTGACCCTAGGCAGAGCAGAGGTTTTGTAAAAAGAGGAATACGCCACCCATCCATTCGAGTCAGAGGCTACCTTTAGACCCACCTCAGCAGGTTTAGACTGTGCCAGTGTTAGGTGGCCAGCCTAGACAGTATGTGTGCTTCCACTATCAGTAGGCAGGCCACACCAGAAGGGGTTGTCCTCAGCTTTAGGGAAAAGTACAGGGCCAGACTCGGGTAGAGTATTTCGCCAGATACTGCCCTCAGGGTAGAGGTCAGGCCGTAGCGGTGGTATCCCAGAGAGCGATCATGCCAGCCCCACCCATGTACAAGTGACGCCGACGCCCCCAGGGCCGGGGTGCAGCACCTCCTCAGAGAAGCAGAGGTTGTGGCAGACCTGGACCAGTGATCCATGGCAGAGCTTATGCCATCGCCCAGCAGACAGAGGAGTACGTACCATCGACAGTGATGCAGGGTACGTTAGTCCCTCAGGTGCGTGGTGTAGAGTTTTATTTGATTATGGTGCTTCACACTCCTTTATTGCCTTGAGTTTTGTTGTTAGTTCTGGTTTAGTGGTAGAACTGGCAAGGGCCCCTATCTCTGTTAGTACACCGTTGGAGGTGACAGAAGTCATAGACCAAATTTGTCGGTCGTGTGCTTTGACCATTAGAGGTGTCATGTTGGAGTTTGATCTGTGGGTTGGAGATGTCAGTTTTTGACGTCAACTTGGGGATGGACTGGTTGTCCTTCCCATCAGGTCACCTTGGACTGTTATCATAGACGAGTAGCGGGTCGTACGCTCACAAGTGATGTGTTCGTTGAGAATTTTAGCCCGACCTTCAGTCCGACAGTGGAGGAGTTGTGCAGTTTGGTGGCGAGTTTGAGTTGGGAATGTTCGGGGCCATCAGGTGTCGAGCTACTTTGCATGGTTCGAGAATTTTTGGACGTTTTTCTAGAGACTGTCCCTAGATTACCGCCACGCCTAGAGGTGGAGTTCGTTATTGACCTACTACCCGGTACGTCACCTGTCACTAACACTCCCTATTGGATGGCACCGACAGAGACTTTAGAATTGGAGAGACAGATCAAGGAGTTAGAGACCCTTGGCTTCATTTGGCATAACACTTCATCTTGGGGTGCACAGGCGTTGTTTGCCAAGAAAAGGATGGCTCCATGAGACTGTGCATCGACTATCAGCAATTGAACAGAGAAAATAAAGAACATGTATCCCTTGCGTAGAATCGATGATCTGTTTGACCAGTTGAGAGGGTCTAAGTGCTTCTCAAGATAGACCTTTGTTCAGGTTACCATCAAGTGAGGGGTACGGGAGTGTGATATTGAGAGTGTAACACCCCAATTTCAATGAAGTGGATAATTACCAAAATGCCCTAATGCGTTAAATTAATTATTTTGTGATGTTAAGTAAGGAAATAGTGGGGCCCATTGCTCAAATTGAATCATATGAGCACATTATGAATGTTAAGTTTGATTGGTTGGGTAATTTACATCAATTTGGTAAAAAAATGGCTAAATGGGTCAAAGGGCCCAAATGGGACCCATCAGGTCTTACTGGATTATTTGACCATTTTGTGATTTTAAATTAAATGGGTTAAGCCTATTTAATTGGAAATCAAATGGAGAAAAATGGGTAGGCTTGATCCATATGCAAAAACCAATTAGAAATGACCAAAATACCATAATTGGTTCATGGAGTCAAAAACGGGTCAAGGAGCTAAAGGTGGACCCAACGGGTCGTGTTGACTAGGGTTGACCGTGTGGACCCTCAAGGGAGCTAAAACAAGAGTTAAATCAGTTGAGTGGGACTGAAGTGAGTTGGAATTAAATCAAGTGGTGAGCTAACTCAAGTGCATTAAATGAAATGCATTAAGTATGGTGAGTTGGACATGTGAGTTGGGTGAGTCAAAATGGAAGTCAATGGGACTGTAAATCAGTGAGTTTAGAGGGAATGTGAAGAGGTTGGCTCAGCTTTAACCACCAAAACAAGTCCCATACGTTGGGGACTTGTTTGGGGTGATTTCCATGATGAATGTCAAAAGAAATGCATGGGAATGAGAAAAGATTGCATGGGGCTGCCAAAGGGTGTGTTGGAAGTGCCAAGGGGTGCTTTGCTTGGCTGCAAGTGACTCCTTGGTTTGTGCAACGTTTGATGAGGATTGAATGGGTGACATGGGGCTGTTTAACAAAAGCAGCCAGCACCCTCACTTGGCCGTTTTTATCATTGTAAAAGCCTTAGAATTCCATCTCCTTTCCCTCTCTCAAGAACACTCTCTTGGCCAAGTTTTACCTTGGTGATTTCACCATTGGTTCATGCTTCTAACCAGCTGAGACAAAGGAAGAAAGAAGGAAGGAAAGAAGAGGGAAGAATGCAAGGAGCAAAGGCATAAGAAAAGCTAGGAATTTGGTAAGTATTTCCATGGACTTTTCATTAATAAAATGGATGTGTATTGAGCCAAGGTTATGGCCGATTACACCAGGGTTTTAACCTTGATTAATGGAGGATTTAAAATGGTAAAAATAACCATTGGGTTCGGCCACCATGGAGGGTCGAACCCCATGTAAAAGATGGGTGGTTTTCATGTTTTGAAAACATGGAAACCATGGAGGTTATGGACTGATTTTTGGGTTTTATTTAAGAATCAAATACATGTTATCGAAAGGATTATAAACCTGGATCTGAATGACAAAAAGGCTGAAGTCAACATGGTTTAAAACAATGGTTTAAAAGATGGAAAATATGGACCATAGGGTTCGGCCACTTTGGGTGGCCGAACCCCATGAAATTTATTTGTTTAAAGTGATGGTTTTTGTAAATCATGGACTGTTTTTGTATGATCTAAGATACAAGGTGAAAGGGTTTTTAAATCATGAAATTGGATGTCATGTTTTGGGCCATGGAATGGCCGAATACATCAAGGAATAAAATCTTGGATTAAGATTGATTAAAATGGTATAAATGTATCATTGGGTTCGGCCACATGGGATGGCCGAACCCCATGATCTTGGTTGGATAATTGGATGGTTTTGAAGTGTAAAACCAACAATATTATGCTGATTTTTACATGATTTAATGGGCATGTGATGTAAGTTAAAAAGGGGCCAAAACATGGGCATAGGGTTCGGCCACATTGGATGGCCGAACCCCATAAAAGTATTTGATATTTGGTATGGTTTTTGGAGAGATAAAAACCATAACCATAGCGGTGAGTGTTTATGTAATTAAATGAAAGTAAGATTGCTGTTTTGGGTTGTCCATAGGATGACTAAACTATGTGTTTAACATGGCTAAGGGGTAGAGCCAACTGGTATTTAAATAATGGACATTATTGAGCAAAAGAACCATAAGGGTTCGGCCATGAGTATGGCGAACCCCATGGACTGTTTTCGTGGGTCATTTTATGGATGCGTATGTGATTTAAGATGGAATTATGTTTACTGTTTTGGTCGGCCAAAACATGACTGAACCATGTTAAGGTTGTGGATAAGTTGTAGAGTTTAATCAAGGTATTGGTAGCAATGGCATGTTTGTAAATAAAAGTCACAATCATGAGATGAAAAAATGGACCTAAGTGAAATAAGTGAGGTTCGGCCAAGGTGTATGGCCGAACCCCACCTATAAACATTTGTTTCGGGTAATATTTCTATGGACATAAATTATTATAAAAGATGAGCCAATGGCAAAATTTGTAAATATGGGCAATAATGGAAAGACTTGAAAGAAGGACCAAATCAAGATGATGAGGTTCGGCCCTAGTGTATGGCCGAACCCATGAGTTGGTATTTGTGGACTTAGACTCAAAAATGGAATCAAATGAAGTAAGGGATTAAAGTTGGTTCATGATTTATGTGAATAAGTTGACGGATCTCTGTGACGGTGCACGACTACGAGCGGTGACCGGATAAAGCTTAAGAAAGAACGGACGCTGAAGTGATTCTTCAGTAGGTTTCCTACCTACTTGTAACCACAGTTTTACCCTAGTTTTCTTATGATATTCTTGTTTATTTTATGCGGTTTCAAATGATATATTATGCATTAACAAATGGCATACAGGCATTGGCATCTCATGCATGGTCATGGGATGATGAAGGAGGTTCTACAGTGTTTCAATTATGGGTTACGTCCTCTTTCGGCGGTGCAAGTCACGCCAGGAGGAGTAACATGATGATCATAGTCACAATGGTCTCCTTAGGCGATGAGAGTCCCGCCCAGGAGGACTAATATGTGATATGAATCAGTTAGTGATGAAGAGATGGAAGTGTATTGTGATTTACCTTGTCGGTGCATGGCACGACGAGTGATGGCTATGAATGTACATGATGGGACGGTCTCATTGCATGTGCATACTTCATAGCATTGTTTTACCTGTTTTTACTAATCATGTACTATAATATATATGCATGTTTTATATGCTAATCATGTGGTAGCCCTGATCGAGAACCTAATGGGCGCGTTGATCTAACGCCCTAATTCTATCCTCAGAGGAGAATGCAGGTACAAGTAAAGGAAAAGAAAAGGTCGTTGACCGGGAGGGGAGCTAAGCTAAGCCTAAACGCTTGAATGCTGTAATGAATTTATAATTGTTGTTATTTGATACTTTATTATGGACATGTAATAAAGTAGTTACTTGCTATGGTTTGCTTAGGATATTAACAATGGATAGTTGATTTAATGTTATTTATTAATTGAGACTGGTACTGGCTATCTTTTCATATTATTTCCGCATGTTGATATTAGTTCCATGTGTGGTTCATTATCATGGTCTAGTCCATGTACACATGGGTGGCCAGTTAAGGTTCAGACTTGAGTAGTCTGAACTTAACTCGCATCATGACGTCACCCGCTCTCTTCCGATGTTTTATTGTTATTAAAAAAAAAATTAGTCTCTAATTTCTCGGAAAGGGCGGGGCGTTACAGAGAAGACCATTTTCCGCACTCATTTTGGGCTCTTTGAGTTTGTGGTGATGCCTTTTAGGGTGACTAATGCCTCGGCGAAGTTCATGGCCCTAATGAACAGAATTTTCAGGTCGTATCTGGATCGGTTTGTAATGGTGTTCATCGATGACATCTTGATATACATCGGAGGAGGACCATGAGCAACATCTGAGACAGTACTCTAAGTCTTGAGGGATCACAAGCTTATACGAAGAACAACAAGTGTAAGTTTTGGTTGCCAGAGGTTCAGTTTCGTGGACACGTGGTGTCAGCTAATGGTGTGGCCGTGGATCCAGCTAAAGTTGAGGTTGTTCTGAGTTGGAAGCGACCATGGAGTGTGACTAAAATCAGCAGTTTTTTGGGTCTTGCAGGCTACTACCAATGATTCATCAAGGATTTCTCCAAGATCGCCACACCCATGACAGGTTGATCCGCAAGGATGTGCAATTCATCTGGCACGAAGCCTGTGAGACATCCTTCCGGAGATTGAAGAAGAGTTTGACTACCGCTCCAGTGTTGATAGTACCAGAGAGGGATCGTGGCTATGCAGTCTACTGTGATGCCTGCGATGATGGTTTGGGTTGTGTTTTGATGCAGGATGGAAAGGTTGTAGCTTACGGTTCAAGACAACTTAAGACCCATGAACAAAATTATCCTACTCATGACTTGGAGTTACATCTGTAGTTTTTGCGCTTAAGGTCTAGAGACATTAATATGGGGAGAGGTTCGAAGTTTTCTCAGATCACCATAGCCTAAAGTATCACACAGGAAGCTGAATATGACAAAGACGGTGGATAGAATACCTTGGTGACTATGACTTCGTGTTGTCTTACCACCTGGGTAAGGCAAACGTAGACGCCTTGAGTCGCAGGACGAAGGCGGCCTTATCAAGTTTGATCGGCGAATACAGAGCATCTAGACTTTGTAGCATGGTTGTTCAGCCAGGGATTTACGTTAGAGTTTTGAGAGCTCAGTAAACGGATGATAGGTGTGTCACATAGAGGAACGCTGTGGCCAGTGGCAATGGACCTTTTGGATGGTCTATTAGACGAGGTGGTGGTTTGACCTTTCAAGGTAGGCTTTTTGTACCCTTATCGGGGCAGTGTTGCGAGGAACTATTACAACACTTTCACCACTCCAGGTTCGCCGTGCATCCGGGTCGTATAAAGATGTATCACGACTTGCATCAATAATTCTGGTGGAGGAGTATGAAGAGAGCAGTAGCCGAGTTTGTGACCCACTGTTTGACTTGTCAGCAAGTGAAAGTAGAACATTTGACACCCGCTGGCAAGTTGCAGCCTCTCCCGGTCCCCGATTGGAAGTGGGATCACATTACTATGGACTTCATGACTGGTTTACCGAAGTCTTCTCGGAGACATGATGCAGTGTTGGTCATAGTGGATCGATTGACTAAGTCGGCTCGTTTTATTGGTATAAAGACAACTGATCTCTCTAGAATTTGAGTCAAATATATTTGACGGACATTGTCAGGCTACACGGTGTGCCTAAGTCAATTGTTTCAGATCGGGATCCGAGATTTGTCTCTCTGTTTTGGCAGAGCTTGCAGCAAGAGTTTGGCATGCAGTTATGTTTCAGTACAGCTTTCCACCCAGACATATGGTCGGTCAGAGCGGACCATTCAGATCTTAGAGGATTTGCTCCGAGCTTGTGTTTTGGACTATGGCGGTGGCTAGGAAAACCATTTACATTTAGTTGAGTTTGTTTACAAACAACTATCAGTCCAGTATCAAGATGGCACCACATGAGGCCTCCTATGGCAGGCCGTGCAGATCACCCTTGTGTTGGGCAGAGACTAGTGGTACAGTGATATCAAGACCAGAGATGATCCGGGAGACTACTGAACAGGTGAGACAGATCAGGCAGAGGTTGTTGACTGTCCAGAGTCGGCAGAAGAGTTACGCCGATCGTTGGAGGCCGCATCTTCCTTCATGTTTCACCTCGTCACGGGATTCAGAGGTTTGGGCGGCGAGGGAAGCTGTCGCCTCGTTATGTTGATCCGTTTGAGGTGTTAGAGAGTGTAACACCTGTAACACCCCGATTTTTCAATATAACAATATTTACGAAATTGCCATTGGAATGGTGAATTAAAAATAAATGAATCTTATATGGGTAAATGTTGGGTCAATTGCCCAACGGATGGTAGATGTGGATCAATGGAAATGAATGGCTAAGAATTGGGTCAATAGCCCAATTATGATCCAATGGATCAAGGATAGAATTCGAGTTTGAAATAATTGGGTATGTGTGATTAAATGGGTCAACTACCCAATTGGGACCCAATGGGTCGTGGTGGACTTGTTTGACCATTGGGTGAGTTCAACTTTAATTGGGTTAGGCTGAATTGAATGGGAGTTCAATAGAGGATAAATAGGTAAGCTATGTGCAATTGGGTAAACCTCATTTAAATGGATAATTGTCATTTAAATGGGTCACGGTGCCTCATTGGATCAAGAAGTTAAATGGGGACCCAATGGGTCGAGCTTGACCATGTTGACCATCAAGTGAGCTCAAAGGTTGAGTTAAATTATGTTGAACTGGGGCTGAATTGAGTTGGAAATGAATCAAACAATTGAGTTGACTCAAGTGCATTAAATGAGTGGAATTAAATGGGTGAGTTGAGCTAATGAGTTGAATGAGTTGGATTGGAAGTCATGGAGACCTTTAACTCAAGTGAGTCAAGTGGGAAGATGAGGAGTTGTGTTGATTTTAAAAGACCCCAAGGCAAAGTCCCACGTTGGTGGCATGGGAGTATCCATGCATAAAACTTAATGAAATGAAATAAATTACATTGGGAATTTGGGTGAGATGAAACCAAACCTGGGGAGAGGAAGGTTTTCTTGAGCTGAAGCAAGTGTCATAGTTATGCAAAGGACTCCTTGGTTAGACAATAATGATGAGGGTAAATGAGAGGTTTAAGGGGTGCTTAGCAAAAGGGATATACAACTCCTTTGGCCGAATTTCATCTCATGAAGCATAGAGTTTCATCTTTCTCCCTCTCTCAAATCAACCTACCTCCTTGGCCGAACCAGTCTTGGTGATTTCATCATTGATCAAAGCTCATAATCGGTTAAAGGACCAAAGGAGCAAGAAGGGAAGAAGGAAGAATCAAAGGCAAGAAGAGAAGCTAAAAAGATTGGTAAGTATTCCATGAAATTTGGTTAAATAAATTGGTTAAAGGGAGCATGATTTGGCCATGGTATGGCCGAATCTATCAAGGGTTTAAATATGGATGATGATATTTTAAAGGGTTCAAATCATGGATCATAGGGTTCGACCACTTTGGATGGCCAAACCCCATGAAAGGACTTGATAGTTTTATGGTTATTTGTATGGTTTTGAGGGATAAAAACCATACAATGATTTAAGGTTTTAAGGTGTTTAATATGGAGATATGATGGATGTTTTGGGTCAGCCATTGTGTGGCTAAACCATATTGATTTTATGGCTAAGTTGTTATGCACAAACCATGCATAAATATTGGAGGGTTTGCATCAAGAAAACCATAGGGTTCAGCTAAGTGTATGGCCGAACGCCATGGACCATTTTATGGGTTATATGGAGTATGAATATGGTTAGAATTATTATTGGTTCTAGGATGTTTTAAAGGGTTAACATAGATGGAAAAATGATAGACTTGGATGGTTAATGTTTATCAAAGGATAGCAAAAAGGAGCACCAAAACCAAAGGGGTGAGGTTCGACCATGGTGTATGGCCGAACCCCGCCAAGCGTTATGTATGGTGTTTGGTTTTAAAAAGGTTTAAAAATATTCCAATGGATGGAGTTATGAGAACCATTCTTTGATGGATAAAAGGAATTATAGGGTTCAGCCATGTATAGGGCCGAACCCCATAGAGTGAAAATGGTGGATTAAAGGTTAGATGATTAATATGTGAATTCTTAGATGAATGGATTGGAAATTAGAATTATGTATGAAGGATAAAAGGACTAAAATTTGAGATGGTGAGGTTCGGCCATGTTGTATGGCCGAACCCCACTAAGGTGGATTTTTATGGATGTTGGTGGTTAGCAAAATTAAACATTGGTTAGTCTAGTGGCAAAACCGTAAATACAAGTTATTATTGTAAATATGAATGAAAAGAGCAAAGGACTTGAAAAAGGGGCTCAAACCAAAATGGTGAGGTTCGGCCAAGTTGTATGGCCGAACACCACCAAGTGATGTTTAGTAGATTGAGGTTTTAATAAGTCATTAGGATGGTGTTGATTAAATGAAAAGAAAGATCAAATCCAAAGTGGGTGAGGTTCGGCCATGGGGTATGGCCGAACCCCACAAAGTGGTGTTTGGTCTTAGACTTAGTTTGAAACCATATGTTTATATGTTTAATTTGCTGTATATAAATAAGGTAACGAGACTCCTTGAACGGTGCGCAATCGCGAACAAGTGACGATTTGAGAAGAAATGAGATTTTGAGTAATTTTTCAGTAGGTTTCCTACCTCATTATAACCACATTTTACTATGGTTTTATCTTGATTTTTATGAGCTATTGATAAAGTATTATGTTTTCAAGTTAATTAGAATGCTATGATTCATTTACAAATAGCATGTATCATGTATTCATTGACATCTCATGCATGGCATGGGGTGATGGATATGGAAATCGGAGCCCACACTCCGTTGGAATGTCCGTGATGCAACTGTAGGGCCTCCTTATGTAATGAGAGTCCCATTAGGAGGAATATATTGATGATGAGAGTCCCATCAAGAGGAAACAAAAGAACACTGTAGATTACCTTGACGATGAGAGTCCCGTTAAGTGATGACTATATATATTTGTGATGGGTGGGACTCATTACATTTGCATACATACATAGCATTGTTTTCTAAGTATTTGATGATCATGTATTATATATTATATGCATGTTTTTATACTAACCTTGTGGTAGTCCTAGTCGGAAGACCTACTGGGTACGTTGATCTAACGGCCTATTTCTATCCTTAGTGGATGACGCAGGAAAGGGAAAAGGAAAGGTAGAGGATCGCGAGGGAAGCCAAGTATAGGAGCTTGGATATGGAATGGAATTATTTATTGACATTTGAATACTTTATATGGACATGTAATAACTTAGTAATACTGTTATGGTTTGATTTGGATTTGCTATGGTTTGGTTTGTTTGAGTTAGATATTTGATTTAAGTAATTTTGGATAGATGACTTGTACTTTGCTATCTAACAGTTTAGTTCCGCATATTTGACTTATTCCGCAATTCAATTATGTATATTCCGCAAGTTTTATTTAGTACCATGTGTGGATCGGTTTTCATGGGCTTAGTCCATGCACACATGGGTGGCCAGTTTAAGGGTCGGACTTTGGAAGTCCGGACTTAGCTCGCGTCGTGACGCTCCCCGCTCTCTTTCACTTTACTTATATTTAAAAAAAAAAAAGTAGACTCTGATTTTCGGAAGGGTGGAAAAGGACGGGGCGTTACAACTCCTAGATTTTCAAGCTATGGATATATATATATATATATATATATATATATATATATATATATAGAAATTGTCCATTTAATTTGTAAATTAATGGAGATGGACCTTAGATGGGTAAGGAGTTGGGTCAATTGGTCAATTAAGACCCAACAGATTATGAATAAGGTTCAATTGAAATAAATGGGTAAGATTTATTTAATTGGGTAAAGTCCAATTGGGATCCAATGGATCATATATGAGCTAGTTAGAAGTAAATGGGTAAGGTTTGATTATTGGGTCTAATAACCAATTAAGATACAAGACATGAGATCCACCTCATCAAGTGAGGTGGCATGTAAATGAAATGGCTAAGTGGGACCCTAAATACTATATGGTTCATAGTCGGCTAAGCCATGGTTGACTTGGTCAACCATGGGTGAGTTTTATAGAGTTGAGTTAATGAATGAGCTCAAGTGGGATAAATAATACTTGAGTTCGAAAGTGAATTCACATGAGTTGAGAATTTATTAATGTGAGTTCAAGTGCTTGAGTTGGAAAATGAGTTCATTTAAGTTGAGTTGAATTAAAATGAGTGGAGTGGGAAGATGGAGGGTTTCCATCTCAAATGAGGAAACCCAAAAGGCACAATCAAGGTGTACACGTTGGAGGTGGGAGTTTCATCTCATTGGATGAAACTCCAAAAGGATCATCAATGGGGAGGTGAATGGTTTTGTTGTTGTTACACAAGGTAACCAAGGCTACACGTTGGAAGATGGAGGGGTATTCCATCTCAAGAGGTGTCTTGGCCAAGCCAAGGGACACTTGGAAAGACACCATCATTATGAGGATGAAGGGTTTTTGGTTGTTACACAAGATATACCCTTGCATACACATTGGAACCTGGAGGGTTTCCATCTCATGATGGAAACCCAAGGGGCATATGGTTGGAGTTTCATCTCATGGGATGAAACCCCCAAAGGAATTGTCAATGAGGAGATGAAGAGTCATGGGAGTTACCAAAGGGCATCAATCAAAGGAATTATCAATGAGGAGATGAAGAGTCATGGGAGTTACAAAAGGGCATCAACCAAGGGACACCACCCTTGGCTGAATTATATTGAACAAACAAAGAGGATTCTTTGCTTCATCTCACTCTCAAGCTCTCACACAAGGCCGACCCTCTCGCATTGACAAAAGACAAAGGACTTAGAGTATTTTCTATCCCAAGCTTCTCTCTCTCTCAAACCTACTCTTTTGGCCGAACCCACTCTTTGGGTTTTTATCTCAAGACCTCAAGCTCACTCTAGGCCAAGGATCAAGGAGGAAGAAGAGGCTAAGGAGGGAGAAGATTGGAGGAGCAAGAAGGAGTGAAAGAAACCGGAGGAGTCGCGGAATTGGTAAGTACGTGATAAGATTTTATAAGCATGGAAAGATGGTCAAGGAGCATGGTTTGGCCATTGTATGGCCAAACCCTAAGCTATATGTATGAGAACCATCAAAGATAACAAAAAGGGGTGGATGAGGCTCGGCCATGATGTATGGCCGAACCATCAAAGAATATGATCATGGTTATTTGATTTATGGGAGAAAGTGATGAATCACCATGGCCGAACCCCATGGAAGGTTATTAATAATTTTAAAAGGTTTACATGGAGGTATATTGTTGATGTTTAAAGGGTTTTAAAGATGAGAAATGATGGATGGATGTTGGTAAATGTTAATGGTGGTAAATGAGTCTAAATGATGTAAAAGGGTGGAGAACCATGGACCATGGGTTCTGCCATGTTGTATGGACAAACCCCATGGAGAAATATTGAATTGGTTACATGTATTTAGTGTAAGGTCTCGGAATTTTGGAATTAATATAAATGTGAATATTATTTATTTTAATGATGGAAATTAGAAAATTGGTGGAATAAATGGTAAATGGGCCAAAATTGGATGAAGGCCCAAGTGTGGCCCAATAGACTATGGTTTGGATTTAAATTTATTTAAATGGGTCAAGAATGGTCAACTGGGGTCAAATACCCATTTGGGACCCAATGGGTCAAGATGGTTATGCTCTAAGGTAAATGGGCTAGATGGAAATGTAATTGGGCCATGGGCCCAATGGTGATCCATTTAGAGTGGGCTTAATGAAATTTAATCACCCTAAGTAATTTGGAATTAAACAATGGTGGTGTGACCAAGTGGGACCCACCTCCACCTCATCAAGTGAGGTGGCGTGTGGGCCAATGATTGGTGGGGCCGGCCAGCATGGTTGACTTGGTCAACCATGGGTGAAATAATGGGAATTAGGTTAAATAAAAAATGAAGTAACCTAAGATTAATTACAAAATTAATTAAATACTTAAATTAATAAGTTGGTGGCTAAATGGGGTTAGATTGGTCAAATGGAGACCAAGCTACCCCACCTCAAAATGTTAAAAACGTTGGGCTTGGGTGGTGGTTTGGATAACCACCACCATAAAGCAAATAAAATATCTTAGGGTTGGTGGGATCATTAAATTAAAGTGAAAAATGGAGATAAGTCTTATTGGTTATCTCATTCTCATCTTTTCTTCACAAACTCCATCCCTCCCATTCTCCATTGCCGTCCCATGCTCTAAGGAAGGAGAGGAAGAGAGTTAAGGAGAAGAGAAGAGAAGGAGAGAAGAAAGAAGTGGAAATTGGAGGGAAATCACTCTAAGGTTAGGGTTTAACATCTCTCCTCTCATGATTTTTCCCTCTCTCTCTCTCTCACACAAACCCTACTATGGCTGATTCTAGGGTGGGGTATTGCCACCATTAATCAAGAGTCTTGACCTATCAAAGATCAAGAGGAAGGAGAGAGGAGGCTAAGGAGACCAACGGGAGCGGCGAAAATCGGAGGAGACGTCGGATAGTGAGTATTTCTTAAATAAAAGAATTTTGGATTTTAGGGTTTAAGAAATGGAAATTATTTTTGTGAAATTAATGGTGGATAGGTGATTTTATACTATGGAATTTAGATGCATTAAATGAAAGGGTGGAAGATGGAGAAAACCCTAAATGGGTGAATTAGGGTTAGGGTAAGAAATTGGAGAAATATATTGTGTGCATTGTGATTGATTAAATTGAACATGGAATTGGGTACTTGGAAATAAGAATCATGGGCCATAGGGTTCGGCCATATAGTATGGCCGAACCCCATGGTGGGTGAATTGGTGGTTGGTTTAAATTACTTATGTTTTAAGAATGGAAAGCAATGTGGGTTCTTGATAAATGAATGCATGGGAGTAATGTTTTAAATGGTTGTATGATGAAAAATGCAATGGAATGGTGATTTAAAATGCATGATGTAAACCTCTCATGGGAAGACTTGTGATAGATCTAAAATGTGTCAAAAGATCCAACCAAAATGGGAACAAGACATCATGGGTTCGGCCATGGTATGTGGCCGAACCCATGACCCATTTGTTGTAGGTCATTGTATGAGCTAAGGTTGGTCCCATGTTTGTGATCAGAGGATGGAAAATTTGATCAAATTAGGTGGCTGATTTTGTTTCATGTTGGGTCATGGTTAGTGAATCTTTAATGGATTTAAGTTATGGATAAATTTAGACTTAAAAATATACATGGATGGGTGAATGATTAAACATGGAAGAGAGAATGGCAAAGTGGTAATTATTAGCCACATTGAAGAACCGCGGGTTCGGCCATGGTACATGGCCGAACCCCATGTGTGTTGGACATGAAAATGGGTGCATAAAGATGACCTTGTGAATGATTAAACTAAGCTTGGGGTTGATGCATTTTAGTCTCACAAATGAGAATGCTAAGGGGCTAAAATTTGGAAATATGATGTGTTTAAATCAATAGAAATGACGCTAAGTTAAGGGTTGATTTTTTAATGATCTTGTAACATGGTTAGGGATCATTAATAGACCTAGGTTGTGGATCAATTTTGGGCTTAAATAGGCATGAATGAATGAGTAATTGGTTATGTAAAGGGGTAGTGGCACAAATGGTAATTATTGGCTAAAATGAAGAAACCACTAAAATATGATTTATGGGCTTGGAAATGGGACAATATGGACTAATTTGGTAATTTAATAAGGTGTCGGATAGTGCGAGCGGTGCGTGAGTCGGTAGCCGGATTGTCAGACGAATACGGAAAAAGAACGCGAATCGGTAATCGGTAGGATTCCTACCTATTTGTAAGCCATGGATGTGTGATGGTATTTTTGTCATATTTTATTGATTTTAGTATTTATCTTATGATGGGCTTTTACAATTATGGATGCTATGTTTAAGATGGATTTTATTTAATGGGTATGAACTATGATTAAGGTTATGCATTATAAATTAAGGCTATGTATGATATCTTAAGGTTATGAGTTATATGTAACGCCCTGCCCTTTTCGATAATTTCAGAGTCTAATTTTTTTTTAAAAAAGTAATAATAAAACATCGAAAGAGAGCGGGCGGCGTCACGACGCGAGTTAAGTTCAGACTACCCAAGTCTGAACCTTAACTGGCCACCCATGTGTACATGGAATAGACCATGATAGTGAATCACATATGGAACTAACATCAACATGCGGAATAATCTAGATTAATTGCGGAATAGAAAGACGAGATAGCAAGTAACAGTCTTAAACATTATTTATCATAGATCAACCATCCAAATGTTATCAACCTAATCAAACCATAGCAAGTAGTGAATTATTACATGTCCCACAAAAGTATTCAAAAGACAGTAATATAAAGTAGTTCAGTCCTTCATTCAAGCACTTAGGCTTGGCTCCCCTCCCAGTCAACGACCTTTCCTTTCCCTTTGCTTGTACCTGCAATCTCCTCTGAGGATAGAATTAGGGCGTTAGATCAACGCACCCAGTAGGTTCCCGAATCAGGGCTACCACATGTTAGCATATAAAACATGCATATACATATCATAATACATGATCAATAAAACAAGTAAAATAATGCTATGAAATATGCACATGCAATGAGCATCCCCCATCATGTACTTTGATAGCCATCACTTGACGTGCCTTGCACCGACAAGGTTATTTACAACACACTTTCATCTCTTCTATAAAATATATACATGCAATGAGCAACCCCCATCATGTACGATTCGTAGCCATCACTTGACGTGCCTTGCACCGACAAGGTAAATTACAACACACTTTCATCTCCTCTATAAAACATGTACATGCAATGAGCAACCCCCATCATGTACATTCGTAGCCATCACTGTAGAACTTCATTCATTATCCCATGACTATGCATGAGATGCCAATGCCTGTATGCCATTTGTTAATGCATAATATATCATTCGAAACACATATATTAAAACAAGAGTATCATAAGAAAAACTGGGTAAAAACCGTGGTTACAAGTAGGTAGGAAACCTACTGAAGAATCACTTCAATGTCTGTTCTTTCTTAGGCTTTATCTGGTCACCGCTCGCAGTCGTGCACCATCACAGATATCCGTTACCTTATTCACATAAATCATGGACCAACTTTTAATCCCTTACTTTATTTGATTCCCATTTTTAATCACACCTACATCCATAAAATGACCCATGAAAACGGTCCATGGGGTTCCTTTGCTCAATAATGTCCTTTATTTAAATACTAACTGGTTTTACCCCCTTAGCCATGTTAAACCCATGGTTTAACAAACCCATGACCAACCCAAAATCAGTAACCATAACACATAACAATCTCCACAATTTGGCATGGTTATATCTCTCCAAAACCATACCAACTTATCAACCAATTTTATGGGGTTCGGCCATCCAATGTGGCCGAACCCTATACCCATGCTTTGGAACCTTTTTCACTTACATTTCACGTCCATTAAATCATGTAAGAATCAGCATAATTTTATCGGATTTTACCTTTCAAAAACCATACAAAAACACTCCATAAAAAGTCTATGGTTTACATATTTTCCAACATGAAAACCCACATTCTTTTACATGGGGTTCGGCCCTCCATGGTGGCCGAACCCAATGGTTACGTTTACTGTTTTTAAACCTCAGACAATCATGTAATAACAGTATATTAAAATCAGGTTTTACCTTTCAAACAAACATCCAAACATTAGCCCAATTTCATAGGGTTCGGCCATACTCATTGGCCGAACACCATGAAATTGGTTTTGAACATTTAACCCTTTATCTTGGGTTTGAAACCAACACCCAAATCCATTTTAACCTCCTTAAAACATGCATTCCAAATCCAAAAATAACATCTAATATCAGTCCCAAATCATATGGTTTTAATTTCCAAAAAATATCAAAAACAACTATTTGTTTCCATGGGGTTCGGCCATGCTAAGTGGCCGAACCCAATGGTCCATTTCCATATTTTAATCCACTGATTTTAGACCATATAAACTTCAGTCCCTATGTCATTCAGATCCATGTTTTTAACCATTCTAAAACATGTATTTAAATCTTAAATCAAAACCCAAAAACAGTCCACAAAATCAATGGTTTTCATGTTTCAAAACATGAAAACCAAGCCATCTCTTACATGGGGTTCGGCCCTTCATGGTGGCCGAACCCAATGGTTATTTTTACCATTTTAAATCCTCCACTAATCAAGGTTAAAACCTTGGTGTATTCGGCCATAACCATAGCCCAATACACACCCCATTTGCTCCATGTTATTATACCAAAATAACATATAAATACTTACCAAACTTCCAATCTTTCTCTTTGCCTTTGGTCCTTGGTTTCTCCCTTTTATTTCTTCCTTTCTTTTGCTGTTTTGTGCTTGATCTACTGGTGCAAACACCTCTGCTATTCCAGCTAGGAAAAACGAATTTGAGAGAGGGAGAGAGAGAGAGAGATGGAAATTCTTGGATTTCCAATGTGAAAAATGGCCAACCTTGGTGTTTATTTCCTTTAGTACTTCAGCCCCCAAAAATCCTCCACTCCCTCATAACTTCTTGCACAAACCAATGGGTATTGGGTGCCATCCAAGGCACCCCTTGGTAGCTACCCATGCAGCCATTCAAATCCCCAAGCAACCCACCTCAAACCCATGCACTTATATTTAATATTTACCATGGAACTCACCAAAACAAGTCCCCAACGTGTGGGACTTGTTTTGGTTGGTTTGAGACCAGCTAAACTCTTCCAATTCGCATTGGACTCACTGAATTTACAGCCCCTTGAATTTCCATTTTGACTCACCCAACTCAAGGTATTTTTATTCCAACCCAACTCATCACATTTAATGCATTTCATTTAATGCACATGAGTTAACTCACCTTTTGATTTAATTCCAACTCACCTCAGTCCCACTCAACTGATTTGACTCGTGTTTGAGCTCCCTTGAGGGTTCACACGGTCAACAATAGTCAACTCGACCCGTTGGATCCACTTTTAGCTCCTTGACCCGTTTTTGACTCCATGACCCAATTATGGTATTTTAGTCATTTGTAAATGGTTTTCACATATGGATCAAGCCTACCCATTTCTTCTCCACTTGATTTTCAATCAACTAGGCTTAACCCCCTTTAATTTAAATTCACAAAATGGTCAAATCATCCATTTTGACCCGATGGGTCCCATTTGGGCCCTTTGACCCATTTAGCCATTTTTAACCCAAATGATGAAAATTACCCAACCAATCAAACTTAACATTCATAATGTGCTCATATGATTTTAATTTGAGCAATGGGCCCCACTATTTCCTTACTTAACATCACAAAATAATAATTTAATAACTTAGGGGGCATTTTGGTAATTTTCCACTTCATTGAGAAATTGGGGTGTTACAATATAACCCTCTTTTTAAAATTTTCGTCCCGAAAATCGAGTGAAGTAGGGTTCTCAAATTAAATTACATAAATAACTCAGGGTGAGCTGTTCTCATCTCCAACTCAAGTTCCCATGTGGCCTCTTCATCACCATGACGATCCCATACCACTTTCACGAACTGAATCGCTCTGTTTCGCAACACCCTCTGTTCGGTCTCCTATCCTGACCGGCTTCTCGACGTACGTCACGTCGCTTTGTACTTCAATATCCTGAACATTCAAGACATGGGACGGATCCGAATTGTATTTCCTTAGCATCGACACGTGGAACACATCGTGTAGAGCTGCTAATTGCGATGGAAGTGCTAATTGGTAAGCTACATCCCCCATCCTTCTTTGATGGAAAACGGTCCCACATATCTTGGTGACAGTTTTCCTTTCTTACCAAACCTCATATGTCCCTTCCGTGGTGAGACTTTTAGAAACACCAAGTCTCCCACTTCAAATTCCAGAAATCGTCTCCTTTTATCAGCATAGCTCTTCTGCCGACTCTGTGCAGTCAACAAGTGTTGACGTATCAACTTAATTTGTGCAGTAGTTTCTGCTACTAGCTCCGGTCCGATCAATGCAGGCTTACCTGCCTCTGTCCAACATACCGGTGACCTACACGGTCTACCATATAAAGCCTCATAAGGAGCCATTTGAAGGCTTGCCTGATAGCTGTTATTATAGGAGAACTCCACCAGTGGTAGGTCCTCCCATCCACCCTTGAAATCTAACATACATGCTCTCAGCATGTCTTCCAAGGTCTGGATTGTCCTTTCAGACTGTCCATCAGTCTGTGGATGGAATGCGGTGCTCGTCAGTAGATCTGTCCCCATGGCTGACTGCATGCTTTGTCATACTCTGCCGGTAAAACGGCCATCTCTGTCTGATACTATCGTTCGGGGAATGCCATGTAGTCGAATGATCTCTTTAATATACCGCCGACCCAACATCTCAGATGAATCTGTCATCTTAATGGGAATGAAATGTGCGGACTTAGTCAACCGGTCGACTACGACCCATATGGCGTCATTGCCCTTTGAAGACCTCGGCAACCCCGATACAAAGTCCATGGAAATGTGTTCCCATTTCCATTCTGGCACTGCTAAGGGTTTGAGTAACCCTGGTGGCTTTTGGTGTTCAGTCTTAACTTGCTGACATGTTAAACAATGTGCCACGAACTCTGCCACATCCATTTTTAGTCCATGCCACCATTAATGCCTTTTCAGATCGTGAAAAATTTTGGTGCTACCCGGATGAATAGAGAGCTTGGATTGATGTGCCTCAATCAGTAGCTCTTTCCGGCAACTCTCTGGTACATATGTTCTTCCCCGGAATGAAAGACCTTGCCCGGGTCGTAATTCCCATTCCGGTATGTCCACACCAGTGGACATCTTGGCCCATATGTCCTTCACTTCCGAATCTGCTCTTTGTTCTTGTTCAATCTTGGTGACTATATTGGACCGTATGATTAAATTGTGCAAAACTCCATGGTTTGTAATGTATAGATTGAACTCTCGAATGGTATTCAACATCTCCCACTCGGTTCTGATCAGACATGCCACGGATGCATGTGATATGCGGCTAAGAGCATCAGCCACCTTGTTCGCCTTGCCTGGATGGTATCGAAGCTCGAACTCATAATCCGCCAGATACTCCATCCATCTACGCTGCCTTAGATTGAGCTCCTTCTGATCAAATAAATATTTTAAACTCTTATGATCAGAATACACTTCAAACTTCTCGCCATAAAGATAATGTCTCCAGCTTTTGAGAGCGAAGACCACTGCGGCTAGTTCAAGATCATGCGTAGGATAGAGGCGTTCATGTATTTTTAGTTGTCTTGAACCATAAGTCACCACACGATGATCTTGACTGAGGACACCCCTTGCCCTTTTCCGGCAAAATCAAAATAGGAGTGGTTGTAAGTCTGTCTTTTAGCTCTTCAAACCTTTGGTTGCACAGATCTGACCACTCATACTTGACTCCTTTCTGAGTGAGTCGAGTCAATGGAGACGCTAATTTGGAAAAATCCATAATAAATTTCCGATAATAACTCGCCAATCCTAAGAAACAGCGGATCTCGGTTACGTTCTTTGGCGCTTTCCAGTCTTTCACGGCCGTCACCTTAGCCGGATCCACGGCTATTCCTTCCTCGGATATAACATGTCCTAAGAAATTCACTTGAGATAGCCAGAATTCACACTTATTGGCCTGGCATACAGTTTATTCGGCCTCAAAGTATTCAAAACTATCCATAGATGCTCTGCATGTTCCTCCTGACTCTTAGAATAGATCAGGATATCATCAATGAATACGATTATAAACTGATCCAGATAGGGACGGAAGATTATGTTCATTAAATCCATGAACACAGCCGGCGCATTTGTGAGTCCAAATGGCATGACCACGAACTCAAACAGTCCATATCGCGTCCGAAAAGCTGTCTTTTCTATATCTTCCTCTCTAACTCGGATTTGATGATAACCAGACATCAAATCAATCTTTGAAAAATGACTAGAACCCCTCAATTGATCAAATAAATCGTCGATCCTGGGTAGAGGGTACTTGTTCCGGATTGTTAACTGATTCAGCTTCCGGTAGTTCACGCACATCCGTAGTGAACCGTCCTTCTTCTTCACGAACAGCACTGCTGCTCCCCATGATGACGTACTGTTCCGGATGCAACCCAGCCTAAGCAGTTCATCAATCTACTTCTTTAGCTCTGACATCTCTGCTGGTGCCATCCGATAGTGTGGTAACGACACTGGTGCTGTGCCAGGGTATAACTTGATCTCGAAGTTAATCTCCCTCCTAGGCGGTAAACCAGGGAGTTCTTTTGGAAATACATCAGCAAATTCTTGCACAATTGCCGGAAGTTCAGTAACTGGAGCTTTGTTTATGGTGATATTATTCAATACCACGTGGTTTAACCTTTCCTGTAATCCACTTTGTTTATCTGAACGGACTACATACTGCTTGCCCTCGGGTGACATAAATGTCACTCTTCGGCGATAACAGTCGATGTTGGCATGAAACTTAGCCAACCAATCCATGCCGAATATTATATCATACTCAGACATGTCAAGCACTAGATAATTGAACTCAAATCTGAGTCCAGCTAATTCCGTGTTAACCGCCATACATATAAGTCCCAATGTCGAATCTCCGACAGTGGCTAGTCTTTGAACTAGTGTACCGGTAGCAGAAATAAATGATGCAGCTATGAAGGAGTGTGATGCTCCAGAATCAAATAGTGCATATGCATAAGAACTACTCACTACCGCCATACCTTGTATCACAGCATGTTCTTCTTCTTCCTGGGAAGTTAGAGTAAATAATCGTCCAGCTCCAGCAGGGTTAGATTCTCGACCTCCCCGACCCAGCATTCTGCCTCCTCTGGAGTATGTTGGTCTAGCTGGCGGACGAAATGCTCCTCTGGAGTTTGACAGCTTGTTGAGCTTTGGGCAGTCCTTTTTGTAGTGACCAGGTTGTTCACAGTGAAAACAGGTGTTCACTCCTCGAGATGCTTGAGTGACTGCTACAGATTGAGTGGGCTGGTTGGGGCGAAAGCCCCCACTTGATCCAACAGACGGCGAAGGTCTGCCGAAGTTCGATCTGAACCTCTTGTTGGGTTGGTACGCACCCCTCCCACTCGGAGCTTGGCTGTTGTCCACTTTTGCAAATTCTGCCATTTCTTGTTCCACAATGGTTGCCCTGCTGACCACTTCTGCCAGTGTGGCTGCTTTGAACACGGTTACCCTGGCCCTTATGTTTGGCCGTAACCCACGCTCGAACTTGCGAGCCTTTCGATATTCCGTGTCCACTATATAGTATGCATAGATTGACAGGCTGAGGAATTCTTGGTGATACTCAGCCACCGTCATTGAACCTTGTACTAACGTCATAAAGGCCTGAATTTGACATTCTCTTTCTTCCTCTGGAAAGTAGCGCTCCAGGAATGTCGCTGAGAATTGCTCCCAGGTCATAGCAACTCTTTCTCTTCTTGGCACAAGTGCCTGTTGTTTCTCCACCACCTTCCACCATTTGGCAGCGTCATCTACCAGCTGTGACGTGGCCAATAATATTTTATGGGCATGACTCTTGATGTTCAAAAGAGTCAATATATGTGAAATCTTCTCCAACCAATTCTCGGCCCCAATAGGCCCTTCTCTGCCCTTGAAGTAAGGTGGGCGTTGTTGCTGAAATCTCTGACCATGTTGCGATCATTATTTTCACTCGTACTTCCCCCTCCGTTCAAATGTTGTTGGAGGACGGATGTGACCACAGCTTGCACCAAGCTGTGCAGTTCAGGAGGCACAAAGGGTACAGTCATGTTACTGTTCTCCTCCTCCTCGCGTTGATATGACGAGTCATATTCCTCCTCTTCGTCCTGTTGATACGTAGGGTCACTCCCTTCTTCTTCCCACCGAGAATGGTTAGACTCTTCCTTATTGTGAGATTGTTCATGTACAGATCTCTCTTCGTCATGAACGGACTGCTCTCTATCAGGTTCCGATGACGCCTTATTGCATCCGGGTACCACCTTCCCTTGTGGTGTGATAATGAGCACGTCATCTTTCTTTTTATCGTCCTGACGGGTCCTTCTCTTTGATACCCCCTCACCTAGTCCGATCTGTAAAACTTTTTCTTTACCCTTCGGATCTTTTACCACCTTTCTCTGTGGCGCCATTTAATCCTAATTCATGGAAACATCACAAACTTAGTTTCCATTAACAATATGCATCACATGCCATGAATCCTCATAAAACATGAAATCACATATTTTAAATAAATTCAAACTGCAACTTTGTACAAAAGTGGGTAGGGTGAAACAAAACCCTATGTACAACAAAATATGCACCCTTTACAAAATAACCCCTCTTTTTTAATACCCCTACTATTACTTCCTATTCTAGTCTTCCGTAGAAGACTCCGCATCAAAAGCGAACTTGAACTGGTTATCAGGACACGTCATCGCCGTGTGCCCCAATACTTCACATGTCGTGCAGGGGATTATTCCAGGTCCTCCAATACAAGGACAATTAGTCCTCGCCTCTCCATGCCCGTGTAGTCCACAAGCCGGACATACAACTCCCAATGGATGAGGACAATACAACCTGTTGTGGTCGTCCTGATTACACAACTCACAGGTATCATAGGGATCTACCTCCCCCTCCGATTCCAATATTATAGGAAAGTCTTCCATCGGATCCTCATAAAAGAAAAATCCCAGATCCTCCTCTTCTTCCTCAGGAGGTTCCACCATCTCAGGAACTTCATCCATCAGATCCTCTGGAAGAGGTGCTAAGTCCATCTCATCTTCTTCAGGAGGTCTCTCCTGAAGGTCCACTTGAGCTTCTACGTTGGGTGTTGTTAGAAGCTGACACCAAGTCTATGGGATGGCTAGGAGTTCCGCTGTGCCATTCCGAGTACTCCACATTACTCGACATGTCTATATCATATCATTTCCAAACACAAGAATATTCAACAATAATTCTAAATTTAACCACTCTTGGTTTTCAGGGAATTTGATCATGCATAATACCATGTTCTTTGTTTTCTTTTGTTTCTGGGGAAATCTCTAATTTCCTGTTGTTTGTTTCTCAGTGTGGGGATTTCAGGGGAGTTCATCCTACCTTGCTACGTTTGATTTGTCCAATTATGATGACTGTACTTTACTTTTGCTATCTTTCATTGTCGTTCTCAGATTGATTGTTCAGTCCGAGTCACTCGAAGTAAATTAATCCGGCCCCCAGGCAGCGGACTCCGAAGAGTCGGTCAGTTGGGATTCTTATCCGTCAGTGAGACATGAAACCGTCTTAATCTTACTTCGATGATTCAACTTCCCATTTCGCTCTGATACCAGCAGTAACGCCCCGCCCTTTTCGATAATTTCAGAGTCTAATTTTTTTTTAAAAAGTAATAATAAAACATCGAAAGAGAGCGGGCGGCGTCACGACCCGAGTTAAGTTCAGACTACCCAAGTCTGAACCTTAACTGGCCACCCATGTGTACATGGAATAGACCATGATAGTGAATCACATATGGAACTAACATCAACATGCGGAATAATCTAGATTAATTGCGGAATAGAAAGACGAGATAGCAAGTAACAGTCTTAAACATTATTTATCATAGATCAACCATCCAAATGTTATCAACCTAATCAAACCATAGCAAGTAGTGAATTATTACATGTCCCACAAAAGTATTCAAAAGACAGTAATATAAAGTAGTTCAGTCCTTCATTCAAGCACTTAGGCTTGGCTCCCCTCCCAGTCAACGACCTTTCCTTTCCCTTTGCTTGTACCTGCAATCTCCTCTGAGGATAGAATTAGGGCGTTAGATCAACGCACCCAGTAGGTTCCCGAATCAGGGCTACCACATGTTAGCATATAAAACATGCATATACATATCATAATACATGATCAATAAAAACAAGTAAAATAATGCTATGAAATATGCACATGCAATGAGCATCCCCCATCATGTACTTTGATAGCCATCACTTGACGTGCCTTGCACCGACAAGGTTATTTACAACACACTTTCATCTCTTCTATAAAATATATACATGCAATGAGCAACCCCCATCATGTACGATTCGTAGCCATCACTTGACGTGCCTTGCACCGACAAGGTAAATTACAACACACTTTCATCTCCTCTATAAAACATGTACATGCAATGAGCAACCCCCATCATGTACATTCGTAGCCATCACTGTAGAACTTCAGTCATTATCCCATGACTATGCATGAGATGTCAATGCCTGTATGCCATTTGTTAATGCATAATATATCATTCGAAACACATATATTAAAACAAGAGTATCATAAGAAAAACTGGGTAAAAACCGTGGTTACAAATAGGTAGGAAACCTACTGAAGAATCACTTCAGTGTCTGTTCTTTCTTAGGCTTTATCTGGTCACC
This sequence comes from Chimonanthus praecox, assembly GCA_022113865.1. Lineage (NCBI taxonomy): Eukaryota > Viridiplantae > Streptophyta > Magnoliopsida > Laurales > Calycanthaceae > Chimonanthus > Chimonanthus praecox. The sequence continues at coordinate 57,373,809 of CM039094.1, read as the reverse complement.
ACTCGCAGTCGTGCACCGTCACAGATATCCGTCACCTTATTCACATAAATCATGGACCAACTTTTAATCCCTTACTTTATTTGATTCCCATTTTTAATCACACCTACATCCATAAAATGATCCATGAAAACGGTCCATGGGGTTCCTTTGCTCAATAATGTCCTTTATTTAAATACTAACTGGTTTTACCCCCTTATCCATGTTAAACCCATGGTTTAACAAACCCATGGCCAACCCAAAATCAGTAACCATAACACATAACAATCTCCACAATTTGGCATGGTTTTATCTCTCCAAAACCATACCAACTTATCAACCAATTTTATGGGGTTCGGCCATCCAATGTGGCCGAACCCTATACCCATGCTTTGGACCCTTTTTCACTTACATTTCATGTCCATTAAATCATATAAGAATCAGCATAATTTTATCGGATTTTACCTTTCAAAAACCATACAAAAACACTCCATAAAAAGTCTATGGTTTACATATTTTCCAACATGAAAACCCACATTCTTTTACATGGGGTTCGGCCCTCCATGGTGGCCGATCCCAATGGTTACGTTTACTGTTTTTAAACCTCAGACAATCATGTAATAACAGTATATTAAAATCAGGTTTTACCTTTCAAACAAACATCCAAACATTAGCCCAATTTCATAGGGTTCGGCCATGCTCATTGGCCGAACACCATGAAATTGGTTTTGAACATTTAACCCTTTATCTTGGGTTTGAAACCAACACCCAAATCCATGTTTTAACCTCCTTAAAACATACATTCCAAATCCAAAAATAACATCTAATATCAGTCCCAAATCATATGGTTTTAATTTCCAAAAAATATCAAAAACAACTATTTGCTTCCATGGGGTTCGGCCATGCTAAGTGGCCGAACCCAATGGTCCATTTCCATATTTTAATCCACTGATTTTAGACCATATAAACTTCAGTCCCTATGTCATTCAGATCCATGTTTTTAACCATTCTAAAACATGTATTTAAATCTTAAATCAAAACCCAAAAACAGTCCACAAAATCCATGGTTTTCATGTTTCAAAACATGAAAACCAAGCCATCTCTTACATGGGGTTCGGCCCTCTATGGTGGCCGAACCCAATGGTTATTTTTACCATTTTAAATCCTCCACTAATCAAGGTTAAAACCTTGGGTGTATTCGGCCATAACCATGGCCCAATACACACCCCATTTGCTCCATGTTATTATACCAAAATAACATATAAATACTTACCAAACTTCCAATCTTTCTCTTTGCCTTTGGTCCTTGGTTTCTCCCTTTTATTTCTTCCTTTCTTTTGCTGTTTTGTGCTTGATCTACTGGTGCAAACACCTCTGCTATTCCAGCTAGGAAAAACGAATTTGAGAGAGGGAGAGAGAGAGAGAGATGGAAATTCTTGGATTTCCAATGTGAAAAATGGCCAACCTTGGTGTTTATTTCCTTTAGTACTTCAGCCCCCAAAAATCCTCCACTCCCTCATAACTTCTTGCACAAACCAATGGGTATTGGGTGCCATCCAAGGTACCCCTTGGCAGCTACCCATGCAGCCATTCAAATCCCCAAGCAACCCACCTCAAACCCATGCACTTATATTTAATATTTACCATGGAACTCACCAAAACAAGTCCCCAACGTGTGGGACTTGTTTTGGTTGGTTTGAGACCAGCTAAACTCTTCCAATTCGCATTGGACTCACTGAATTTACAGCCCCTTGAATTTCCATTTTGACTCACCCAACTCAAGGTATTTTTATTCCAACCCAACTCATCACATTTAATGCATTTCATTTAATGCACATGAGTTAACTCACCTTTTGATTTAATTCCAACTTACCTCAGTCCCACTCAACTGATTTGACTCGTGTTTGAGCTCCCTTGAGGGTTCACACGTCAACAATAGTCAACTCGACCCGTTGGGTCCACTTTTAGCTCCTTGACCCGTTTTTGACTCCATGACCCAACTATGGTATTTTGGTCATTTGTAAATGGTTTTCACATATGGATCAAGCCTACCCATTTCTTCTCCACTTGATTTTCAATCAACTAGGCTTAACCCCCCTTTAATTTAAATTCACAAAATGGTCAAATCATCCATTTTGACCCGATGGGTCCCATTTGGGCCCTTTGACCCATTTAGCCATTTTTGACCCAAATGATGAAAATTACCCAACCAATCAAACTTAACATTCATAATGTGCTCATATGATTTTAATTTGAGCAATGGACCCCACTATTTCCTTACTTAACATCACAAAATAATTAATTTAATAACTTAGGGGCATTTTGGTAATTTTCCACTTCATTGAGAAATTGGGGTGTTACATTATAAATATTACATAGCATAATGTATTACATCTCATGCATGGCATGGGCCGAAAAAAATAAACAAACCGGAGTCCATGCTCCGTCGAGGCGACCGAGAACAGCATGGGGACACCATGACGAGGCTTTGCCGTCAAGGGGGATATTTTGCAGTTGGACATGTCTTGACGAGGTGTTTCCGTCAAGAGGGATATGACAGTATATGACAGGAATGATGGGTGGGATTCATAACATAGACACCCAGGGCATGGCATATATTTTCACTATACGTGGTTTATCAATTTTCATTGGGTTATTATCAGTATGTTGTTATTACTAATCCATGTACTAGCCCTACTCGGAGTCCTACTGGGCGCGTTGTTCTAACGCTTTACTTCTACCCTAGCTGACAATGCAGGAGATGGCGGACCGGAAGGGCGAGAAGGAAGCCAAGCTTAGGAGCTTGGGAAGGCGGACTAGTTATTTTGTTTAAGTTGAATTATTTTCATTTTGGAAATGTGTAATTGTATAATTTAGCTTGTTGGAAATGTAATAACTTAGATGGCTTGCTATGTTGTATATTTTATTTTGGACGGTGCAGTCCAGTGGCATTTTAGTAATTAAATGGATCTTACTTCCCTGCTATCTGAAAAACTGGTAGGATAGTTCTATGATCATCCGCATTTATTTTTATGTTCCGTGAGCTTACTTTCTGCGCGTGAACCGTACTCGTGGACTTAGTTCCACGCACGCGTAGGGTTGGCCAGTTAAGGGCCGGGCTTTAGAAGTTCGGAACTTAACTCGCGTCGTGATGTCCGCGCCCTTTGTCACTTTTATTTAAAAAAAAATGTACTATGATTTTACGGTGAAAAGGGTCGGGCGTTACATTTAGATCATGGAAGTAAGGAGGAATGTTATTGATTTTTAAATGGTCTCAAATGTTATAATGATGAAGAACCTTGGACCATGTGTTCGGCCATGGTGTATGGCCGAACCCCATGGAAGAAATATTGATAGATTTTGGGGTCTTAAATGAAGGATTTTTCATGGCCTTAAGTGTATGATTAAAACACATGGAGGGACCTTGGTTTATGGACTTAAATATTTTAATTGATTTAATGGAGAACATGGAAATGAGACATCACGGGTTTGGCCATGGAGTATGGCTGAACCCCATGAACCATCTTAATGGGTCATTCATGGATCTAGCATGTTTAGATGAATGTATTATCGAGTTAAGGAATGGAAGGAAATAATGGCCAAATGGTAAAATTAAAGGACCACCATGGCCGAACCCCATGGATTATGTTTTTGGATCTAGGTATGTATAAGTGACCTAAGTGTATGATTGAAACATAGAAAATGTTTAGTTGCGGATCTATGTTTTGGACCGAAGCATGAAGTGATGGAAATAATGGCAAAGATGGAAATGGGTGAAAATGATGGACCATGGGTTCGGCCATGGTGTATGGCCGAACCCCATGGGGAATGTTTTTGTGGACTTAGGGTGTTATTAAGGTGAAATGATTAACTTATATGTGTTTGGTTTAATGAATCAAAGATGGCATGATCTTGGACCCACATTGGTTAGAATGATCAAGGATCAAAAAGAGGGACCCAAAACCAAGTAAGTGAGGCTCGGCCATGTTGTATGGCCGAACCCCACTAAGGTGTGTTTATGGACTTAGACATGAATGGAAATCAAAATGGAACATGGGTTTGATTGATTGAAATGTAATAAGGTAACGGGACCTTACAAGCGGTGTACGATCGGTGAGCGGTTTCCGGACGAAAACGCAAAGACATATAAGTTGGTCATTGGTAGGATTCCTACCTCATTGATACCATGGGATATGTATGGTGGTTTTAATTCCTATTTTGATGAGTTATTTTGTATAAATGATATGTTTCAAATATGAGATTTTAATGCTATGATTTGTATAATTGCATAGCATGTGGACATTTGCATCTCATGCATGGCATGGGAGGGATGATATGTAACCGGAGACCACACTCCGTCGGGGCGTCCGTAAGGCATTTGTGGGGGTACCTTGATGTGCATTATCCATCAAGAGGTAACCGGAGTCCATACTCCGTCGGGGCATCCGTAAGGCATTCGTGAGCTTGATGAGGAGTTTCCATCAAGAGAAAGACCTTGATGTGCATTATCCCATCAAGAGGTAACCAGAGTCCACGCTCCGTCGGGGCGTCCGTAAGGCAACCGTGGGGGATGCCTTTATGAGGAGATTCCATCAAGAGGATACCATGTATTTGGGATATGGCTGATGGGTGGGACTCATGGCATATGGCACCCATGGCATGGCATTGCATCAACATGATTATGATCTCTATTATCATGCACTGTTTCTGGTTTTGTCTGTATGATTCGATCTCTATTATCATACACGGTTTTGGATACGATGTTTTACAAGTACAGTATATGGTATTATATCTGGACTTTTATACTAATCCATGTGTTTGACCCTAATTGGAATACCTACTGGGCGCGTTGTCTAACGCCCTACTTCTACCTTAGTTGATGACGCAGGAATTGGACGAAACGAGGAACGAGATTGGAGCCAAGCTTAGGCGCTTGGATGATTAAGTTGCATTTTGTTTAAATTACTCATGGATAATGTGATTTGAGCAATTAGTTCGTGGGACTGTAATAACGTAGATTATTTGCTATGGTTTGGAATGTTAATTTTGGATATTTTAACATATGATAATTTTTATTAAGTGATGGACTCCTTGCTATCTAAAATGGAATAGAATTGTTATTTTATTGTATTTCCGCATCTATATTTTATTCCGCATGTTTAACTTTAGTACGTGTGTGTAACGCCCGCCCCTTTTCACCGAAAATCAGAGCCTATTTATTTTTTTATTTTTTATTTTTTTTAAAAGTGACAAAAGGCGCGGACGTCACAACGCGAGTTAAGTTCCGAGCTTCTAAAGCCCGGCCCTTAACTGGCCAACCCTACGCGTGCGTGGAACATAAGTCCACGAGTACGGTTCACGCGTAGAAAGTAAGCTCGCGGAACATAAAAATAACTGCGGATGATAATAGAACTATTCTACCAGTTCTCTCTTCAGATAGCAGGGAAGAAATATCCAATTAATTACGAAAATGTCATTATACTGTATTATCCAAAATAATACCTAAACATAGCAAACTACATAAATTATTACATTTCCGACAAGCTAACTATACAAATACATCTTTTCTAAAATAAACGTAAAACAAAATAATTAATCCGCCTCCCCAAGCTCCTAAGCTTGGCTTCCGTCTCGCCCTTCCGGTCCGCCATCCCCTGCATCATCAGCTAGGGTAGAAGTAGGGCGTTAGAACACGTGCCCAGTAGGATTCCGAGTAGGGCCAGCACATGGGTTAGTAATAACCACATACAGATAATAACACAGTGAAGACTATAAACCACCATATACTGAAAATATAAGTAAATGATATGCCATGGGTGTCAATGTTATGAATCCCACCCATCATTCCTGCCATATACTGTCATATCCCTCTTGACGGAAAAACCTCGTCAAGATATGTCCAACCACAAAATATCCCCCTTGACGGCAAAGCCTCGTCAAGGTGTCCCCATACCTGTTCTCGGTCGCCCCGACGGAGCATGGACTCCGGGTTTGTTTATTTTTTTCCGCCCATGCCATGCATGAGATGTAATGCATTATGCTATGTAATATGTATATCTCATACCCTTAATATACCATACATAGCTTTACCATATAATGCATAATCTTAAAAATAATAAACCATAGTATTAAACATAATGTCCATAATCATAGAACAATTGTTTTTTTAAGATCAATCCCAAAATCAACCAAAATAAGATAAATGTACCATTACACATCCATGGCTTACAAGTAGGCAGAAATCCTACCGAATACCGACTTGCATCTTTATTTCATTTTCGACCGACAATGCAGCTACCGACTTGCGTACTACTCGCGCTATCCGGTACCTTATTAAATTACCAAATCAATCCAAGTTTTAATCATTTCCAAGCCCATAAATCATAACTTAGTGGGTTTCTTCATCTTAGCCCATATTTACCATTTTTGCCACTACCCTTCACATAAACAAATTTTCATTAATTCATGCCTACTTAAGCTCAAAATTTAATCCACAACTTAGGTCCTTAACTTAGGTCCATTAATGATTCATTGACCATACCTAACATCCCTAAATCATCCACTTAATTTAATCAAATTTTCCATCATCTAGACACAAGCGTGGACCCAACCTTAGCCCATACAATAACTTACAAAATGGGTCATGGGTTCGACCACACACCATGGCCGAACCCATGATGTCTTGTTCCCCATTTTCCTTGGATCCTTAGCACATTTTAGATCTACCACAAGTCCTCCCATGAGAGGTTTACATCATGCATTTAAATCACCATTTTAAGGCATCATTACATATTTTGGGTCCATCAAAACTACTAACATTTTCCCATTTATTTCTCCATAAATCACAACCATTAAATCCACCATTGTTCACCATAGGGTTCGGCCATACACCATGGCTGAACCCATGGTTCATGATTCATCACTCCTTACTCCAAAATATCTCCATTTACCAAAATATTAAATCCATTACTCTTCCCATTTTTCCATGACTTTAACCTTAAAAAAACCCTAATTAACTTCACACACACAACAACCTAGGGTTCGGCCATGGTGTATGGCCGAACCCATGGTTCATAATTTATTCTCTTTTATGTCTTCCAATGCCATAAAATCCTTTTACATTTTCATCATAAAACCATTTTAAACATTACTCTCCCATCCATTCATTAAACCCTAAATGCATTAATCAAAAACCTTCATTGCCTTCCATCCTTTAAACCCTAACCAATTTCATCAAACCCTAATCACCCACCATGGGGTTCGGCCATGCTACATGGCCAAACCCTATGGCCCATGATTCTTATTCCAAGCACCTCATTCCATACTCAATTCCATAATTTATACAATGCACATACTACATTTACTTTTCCCTAACCCTAA
>CM039094.1:57363653-57365953 GCA_022113865.1 Chimonanthus praecox | reverse complement strand
CAATGTCGTCGTTAATGAATCGAAAGTTGAGAGCATTATTGCTCAGGCCTTGTCGCATTATGGCAGTCATCCAATGACGGGGGCCAAGAGATGATGAGATATGGCAACTTTTGGACATTTGTCAACGGAGGGTAAAATCATGTTTGGCGCGCTAACACGTATGGGATGTTGAGGTTTGCGGACACATAGTTGACGGGTGAGGACGGGTTTCACCGTCCTCGAGACGGCGAAATTGAATTGTCGTCCTCCCAAGGCAATGGCATGTCTGGCGTGCTCGTCCGTGTTTTAGCAGCTTTAGCTGCATTATGGATGGATCATAGTTGGTAATGAACTGGTCCCGGCTTATCACGGTCTTGTCTTGGCTGATCATGAACTGGTCATGGGACCTGTTAGGATGGGTCACGGACGGGTGACAGATGGGTTGGGACGGGTATCACGGTCCTCAGGACGGATTTTGACTGTCCGCGGGACAGGTAACGGACGGTGAATTAAAATTGTCGCTCTGCCAGACCTCGGGCATGTCTGGCGTGCTCGTCCGCGGAGGAGCACCTTCAGTTACACTACGGACAGGGTGTTGTGCTGGTCACGACCTGGTCACGGGCGGGCGACGGTTGGGTCCCGAGTCGGTGACAGTGAGGTGACTGTTGTCACGTCATCTTATCACGGTCCGGTCGCGGTCCGGTCACGGTCTGGTCACGGCCTGATCACGGACGGTAAAATGAAATTGTCGCTCTCCCAGACCAAGGGCATGCTAGGCGTGCTCGTCCGCGGTTGAGCACCTTCAGCTACACTATGGACCGGGTGTTGTGGGCGCGGGACTGGTCAAGGACGGGTTTCCCCCTGGCGGGACGGGTTTCGCATCCTGGCGGGACGGGTTTCGCGTCCTGGCGGGACGGGTTTCACACCCTGGCGGGACGGGTTTCGCATCCTGGCGGGACGGGTTTCGCGTCCTGGCGGGACGGGTTTCACACCCTGGCGGGACGGGTTTCACACCCTGCGGGACGGGTTTCACATCATGCGGGACGGGTTTCACTTCCCGTGGGACGGGTATCACCGTCCGTGGGACGGGTCGCGGACGGTAAAAAAAAATTGTCGTTCTCCCAGACCAAGGGCATGTTAGGCGTGCCCGTCCGCGGTTGAGCACCCTCAGCTACACTATGGACCGGGTGTTGTGGGCGCGGCACTGGTCACGGACGGGTTTCACCCTGGCGGGACGGGTTTTGCATCCTGGCGGGACGGGTTTCACCCTGGCAGGACGGGTTTCACCCTGGCGGGACGGGTTTCGCGTCCTGGCGGGACGGGTTTCGCGTCCTGGCGGGACGGGTTTCGCGTCCTGGCGGGACGGGTTTCGCACCCTGGCGGGACGGGTTTCGCACCCTGGCGGGACGGGTTTCGCACCCTGGCGGGACGGGTTTCGCACCCTGCGGGACGGGTTTCACACCCTGTGGGACGGGTTTCACATCATGCGGGACGGGTTTCACTTCCCGTGGGACGGGTTTCACTTCCCGTGGGACGGGTATCACCGTCCGTGGGACGGGTCACGGACGGTAAAAAAAAATTGTCGTTCTCCCAGACCAAGGGCATGTTAGGCGTGCCCGTCCGCGGTTGAGCACCCTCAGCTACACTATGGACCGGGTGTTGTGGGCGTGGGACTGGTCACGGACGGGTTTCACCCTGGCGGGACGGGTTTTGCATCCTGGCGGGACGGGTTTCACCCTGGCAGGACGGGTTTCGCATCCTGGCGGGACGGGTTTCGCATCCCGGCGGGACGGGTTTCGCACCCTGGCGGGACGGGTTTCGCACCCTGGCGGGACGGGTTTCGCACCCTGGCGGGACGGGTTTCGCACCCTGGCGGGACGGGTTTCGCACCCTTGCGGGACGGGTTTCACACCCTGCGGGACGGGTTTCACACCCTGCGGGACGGGTTTCACATCATGCGGGACGGGTTACACTTCCCGTGGGACGGGTATCACCGTCCGTGGGACGGGTCGCGGACGGTAAAAAAAAATTGTCGTTCTCCCAGACCAAGGGCATGTTAGGCGTGCCCGTCCGCGGTTGAGCACCCTCAGCTACACTATGGACCGGGTGTTGTGGGCGCGGGACTCGTCACGGACGGGTTTCACCCTCGCGGGACGGGTTTCGCAACCTGGCGGGACGGGTTTCACCCTGGCGGGACGGGTTTCACCCTGGCGGGACGGGTTTCACCGTCCGTGGGACGGGTCGCGGACGGTAAAAAAAAATTGTCGTTCTCCCAGACCAAGGGCATGTTAGGCGTGCCCGTCCGCGGTTGAGCACCCTCA